>OX596076.1:68478690-68668690 GCA_951394005.1 Protophormia terraenovae
TGATCTATCCGTAGAGTATCGGAAGGTTTTGAATTACTTCTACAAAGGCAAATATTAACTCAAAATATACTGATTTATGTTTCTAAGAAATTACCAATATCAACGAGTAAATTTCTAGATACTGTATCTAATATTCTAAGTAATTCTCTACATATGCTTTCAATGTGGGCAAGAAGAAATCACGTAAATCCTGTGAAAACTGAACTAGTACTTTTTACACAAAAAAGGAAAATACCCAGCTTCGACCTCCTTAAACTTAATGGAGTCAGACCTTTGTTATCCAAATCTGCGAAATTTCTGGGAATATATCTAGACAGTAGATTAAACTGGAAACTCAACTTAAGTGAACGGATCAAAAAAGCGTATGCTGCACTGTATTCATGTCAGAAAATTATTGGCACGAAAGGAGGGATTAAACCTAAATTATACTATTGGTTATATACTGCAATTGTAAGACCAGTTGCAAATTATGTCATGTCTGTCATGTCTGGTGGCCAATTATTACATAAAAGGTACATGCTAACACTTTTAACAGACTCAATAGGATAGCATTGCTGAGTCTTACAGGGGCTATGAAGACCACGCCGACTGCAGCTTTAGAAATTATATGGAATATTACACCTTTGGATATTCACGCCAAACAGTTAGCAAAAATAACCCTTAGTAGACTAAGGCAAACAAATTCAATGGAAACTAGAATGGTGCGTCACTCAGAGTTAGTCAGAGATATAGAGGTGACTGTAAAACGGATTACATTACTCCTAATGCTCTTCGTGAACAGAATAACATTAATCTTTGCTGGGTACCAGGCCACAAAAATATTCCAGGTAATGAGAAAGCAGACGAATTGGCGGTAAGAGGTACGAACCTACCGCAGAAAAACGCGGTAACGGACATTTTTCCACCCCTATCCACGTTAATTCAGGAAATAAAGCAAATATCTAGTCGCGAGTGGTTAATGAGATGGCAGGAATCTAATGGATGTATACAAACGAAGCTACTATGGGATGAAACAAATATTAAATTTAGTAATATACTTCTCGGAATGAATAAAAGGTAATAGAGAATGGTAACTAATTTAATTACTGGTCACAATACTCTTGGTATATGGTAAGCATATGGTAAGATTAAGATTTTTGGATGATGATACATGTAGGTGGTGCAGGGAAACTGTTGAAGGCAGTTATTACTTTTTATGTGAATGCCCTGCTCAATCTAATAGACGATTTAATATACTTGGTTCTTTTTTTTCAGAACTTGTCTGATATAAGAGGTATAAATCCATGGAAATAGAATATATAAAATCAACGAAATGGATAAGCTAGAATACAATTATAATACGAAGAAGAGGAGAAATGCTCATAATAGACCAATTTGGTATCTATGGGCAACGGTTACAATTAGTTGTTGTCATCCTTTTAAACCTAACCTAACCTACCATTTATATCTAGTTTATGGTCCTTTGAATCGTATACTGATTAACGAAGATGCAAAAATATCTACATACATAGCATAAACAGCGTTAGGTTGTCTTATATACCCCCAAACGCTTGATGTTTTTAATTGGCTTCCTAAAAATTTCTCCAGTTCAGGTCGGTCGCTATATTTATTATTCTACAAAATCAAAGTAGAAAAGACAATATGGTTGTCGATGAACTGCGATGCAGTGCAAAAAAATACGAGTTTCATTTTGTAAGTGACTAATTACAGTGCTTTCAAGAAGAGACAACAAAGGCAGTTACCGATAATGTTTTGTTTCTGGTTGATTGACTGGATCCTCGATTATTTTTAATCGTAAAATTGTATAGGAAGTCTGTATTATAGACCTAGACGAGCTATCGTCGAAGTATTATCTTTCCGTAGACATAAATTTTACAATTTCTCCACAAATCTCTTGCTGTCGTTTAAATTAAACTATCCATTAAATAAACTGTCACAAAACATTTTCGAATTGAAGTTATTATCAAAACATAACAAATTTTATATATTTTATTTACTTTAATATTTATTTAATGCATTTTATTTTTCTAAGCAATTAGAATTAAACTAAACACTAACAAAATAAAATAAATTCAATTTTATAATTACTAGAACTAAGAAAAGTAATCAAATGTAGACTTCATGATATGTAGACTTCATGATTTAAAAAAAAACTAAAACGAAGGAAGAAGTTTGTCTAAATATAATCAACAACAAACAACCACTCTTACCACTTTATTTTAATGATATTGTTGTTGTTTTTAGCAATTAGAGATATGTACATTATAAATATAAATGGGATGCTGAAAATCCTGTTTCATGTTTCTTGTCATCTTCCATAAACCAGATGTTATAAATAAACAAAATATAAATTAAAATATGCCTTCAAATGATATTAAAAAAAATGTGGTAAGAATTAAAAAATCTCAAAAACCAAAAGGAGTTAAGAAAATACATAAACTAAATCTTTTTAAGCCAAACACTCGTATTCTTAGTTGTATGAAATAAGAATAAGATTTTGCTTTAGTGCGTATAATAATAAATGACAATTTTATAGTTAAAGAACAACCTAATGCCTTATATTACGTGTATAAAGTGTTTAATTAAATAATGTGGTTTTATAGTTTACAATGTTATTAAACATATACATAGACATATACATTTACTAATACTTGTTTAGTATAAGAAAGTATCTCTTGTATGCATAAGACTTGTGTTGAAAGTAGTGCCTAACTAATATTATAAGTAAACCAAGATATAATGGTAGTTAGTAGTCAGTCAACTCCTGTGGATAAATACAAATGTGTACTTAGTACACAGATTCTCTTGTATCATCTTCTATCTTCAACGACTATTTAATGACGAACATTAAGTTTTAGGCGTATACTGGTTGTTGCACGTAGAATATGACAGAAGAAAAAATAAATTGTTTGCGCTATAGCAAACAAAAGAGACTTGATTTGTTGTTTTACTATTATGCGGCGATTGTGGTTTTTAAAATTTTGTTCTAAAATGTTTTCTTTTAGATTGAAAACTTATTCCAATATGACTTTTATAAAAAGTCATTCAAGAAAGTGGAATTCAATACTTTTAAAAGGTAACATATTTTGAAAGTTTTTAAATCAAAATCCAAAAGGAATCTTTTATAATAGACTACAAACAAGGACTGATTTTCATTTTTTTGGGTAACGTAGAAATCAATCCGTATTTCCGTCAAACCTAAACATACTGGTTTTTTGTTACAAATTGGGTGATGAGTAGATATCATTAATATAATGCAAGTCATAATTGAAAATAATCCATGTTCCATATCTTTAAGTGTACAATTATTTTCTTTTCTTCTTATTTTGAAGGTTTTTAATTAGTAGTATTTTCCTTCGTCAAATTTATTGTTTATTTACTTATCAATTCTAAGCTTTCCTCTGTGTAATTTTTCATGTTTTAGAATTAAGGTATTTCATTTCTGTAAATTGAGCGATCTTTCATTTAAATTAATATGTATGTTTTTACTACTATAATAAATAAATAAAAAAAGTGTACAATTAACAATTTAGAAACTTTAATAGCATTCAAGGTTTTCGTCAGCTGGCAACAGCAGGATCCACGTATTTAAAACTAAATTTGTATTAAGGTTGACTTCGATTTATGGCAATTTTTAGTCTGTTGCGCAAGTTTATATAAATATATATTGGATAAAGCGAAATACGATAACAGTATTATCTAGTGGCAACTTGGCATCCCCCACCAATATTAGGCATAAGTTATATAAGGCACTGTGTATTGGCAATAAGTATTCTAAACTTTTCATCAATCCCGATATCAAAAGTGCCAAAATTAATCTTAATTTCCGAGTTAGGTTCTTCTCTTTACTCTGAATAGACGATGGCGGGCCCCAACCTAATAAATGTTTCTGTAAGCTACTTTACTATTTAAAACTAATTTTAAAAAAATTACTAAAAATAGCAAATTTCGGAATAAAAATAACTAAAACTAGCGAATTTCTAAACAAATTAGTATTAATAAAAAATTTACTATAAATAGCATATTTGCTACGAACACCATGTTTTTTGAAAATTGACCAGAAATAGCAAATTAAAAAAAAAAAAAAACTATAAATAGCAAATTTTTTAAAATTGGTTATAAATAGTAAATTTTGAGATTTACTGTAAATAGCTAATTTTTGAAAAATTTACTACAAAAAGCATATTTTTGAAAAATTTGCTATAAAATTTTTTATAAAAGATTTACTGTAAATAGTTAATATTACGAATAATTGCTATAATTTAAAACATATTTGCATTAAATACCAAATTATCAAGAAATTAGCTATCATGGAAAATTTAAATAAATTAAATAAATACTAATTTTTAGAAAATTTACTATAAATAGCTAATTTTTGGTATACTTGTATATATAGTAGGGTATCCAATTATTCGGGTTTTCATATTAATCTGTTTATTCGACAAATAATTATTTGAGGTTAAAAGTTGATCGGTTAATAACCGATTAATGGCAAATTATTCGATTAACCGAATAGTCTCAGTAATACATATTAGACATATAAATAAGACTAATTATAATATTTTATCGATTAAAATAGTTATTTAGAATCTTAATATAGAACATTAAGTTTATCTTATTAGTTCTTTCGGCCATTTGTGTGAAAAAATTGTTCTTTTCGACCTAACACTACAAAATATTCTCCTAATGTAACTCTTTTTTTTCTGTGTGAGAATCATTTTCTGTCATAAAAGTAAAAATTAATATTAATATTTTTAAGTACATTTGATGATGAACATTTAAATATTTATGACTTATATAATTCTGAATTTACATTACTTAAAACTATATTTTCGGAATCTATATTGTTACAAGATATTTATAAAATTTTAATCTTTTCATGTCGAATTTTATCAAATGAACTGTCTCAATAAAAAAGAATATCCAAAGAAGTAAATAAGATCCTAAACTTATGATCCAGAAGTAATACAAAGTTGGATCATTTCGATGAATTTAACATAGACTTGCCAATAGACATGTTCTATTATTTGATACGTATTGAGTGAGAAGGAAGTCATGTTCACGACTTTATGCAAAATTTCAATGAATGTCCAAATTAATTTTTATTGGCAAAAGGATCAAATCTCAACGTTTTATAGCAGTACGATTCAATTGAATTTTTTATAGTATCTTTTGATGGTAATTGCATTACTTCTAAAGCACATGACAATGTACACTTATTGATACTTTGAAAGTAATGAAAAAGTACTTCCCTAAAAATTTATAAATTTATAACTCCAAAAAAACTAAATTTCGGTTAATCGGTCATTCGTCACAAATTATTCGGTTTATTCGTTATTCGAAAATATACAATTTTAAATTATTCGAACAGTTAATCGACCAAAATTAATCGGATAACCGAATGACGGTTAATCGATTGGATACCCTAATATATAGCAAACTTTCAAAAATGTTCTTTTAATATCAGGTTCTTATTAAATTTTCTTTTATAGCAATTTTTTTTTTTTTAAATTTCTATGAATGGAAATTTTTAGAAAACTTACTGTAAATAGCATATTTTTAGAAATTTTATTTAAATAGAAAATAGCAGTTAGAAAATTTGCTATAAATAGCCAATTTTTTGACTATATCTTTTTCTCTCGTTTTTTTTTTTTTTTTAATTTTCTTAAAATAAAATTATTTTTTTTAACTTTTAAAAATAGTAGATTTTTAGAAACCTTACTATTGATAACAAACTGATTTCCTATAAAATAAAATTTTTCATCCTGCCCTTCGTGAATATTCTAACAATTTGAACATATCTATGAATGTTCTCACGATGGTTATTCCTCATATGCTTCGGGAGGAAATCCAACTTTTAAAATTTGTTTCCTTCGATAACATTAAAAGAGGAATGAACAGATAATACATAGTTACTTTCATTTCTCCATGCAGATGGTAAGGGCTATAAATATAATAAAATAAATTATTATATGCATTTTAGCAGCTTTGAATATTTTTTCACTGATTTCTTTATATAAGTAGCAAGTGCTGCGACTTGTCTCAGAGAAGTCTGCTTTTTAAAAATATCCAGTTTTTATGCTCTCTAATCAGTCATTCCCCCGTCCATTGTTGCGACGCCAATGCAAATCTTGTTATATACGTTCCGTTCTTGGTGTTTTTACTAACGGCACTTCTGTCGAACCAGTATCTTATGTTCTATAATGCTTATTGCAACCAGGTTTCTTGGAGTCAAGATTAAGTGACCCCTCATCTATTGAAAAATTGCCGGATGTAAGCAGAGTTAAAATGGCTCGTTCATCACCTTCACTTTCTCGTTTACTACACAGAGAATACGGTTTCATTGTGACAACCGAATTTTTCGCCAATCGAATTTGGGTGGTTGCATCAACTATCACAAATATTTATTGTGATTACTAATTATTTTAGTTCTTAATACTAAATAATTGGTTGGAATAACTCTTTTTAGAACAATAATTCAGTTGAGATGATCGAAAATAATAATAGAAGTAATTGAAATACTTCTAAAAAATATGGTTTTTACAATGGATTTATTCGATTGAAAAGAAAATAAAATTTAATTTTATATACATACATAAGTATCTTTATTTTAAATTAAATTGCATATACATAACAAAAACACATTATCAGTTGGAATATTTTAACGGGAAATCCATGTTTCTAGGAACATTATGAATCAACAATGATTTGCATGGTGTAACAAATCACAAATTTTGTTTTAATTTCCACGCCCAATTTTTTGGAGCTTTGTGTGAATTTATACCTGAAACTTGTGACTTGAATCTTTGCCTTTGGAATTACTTTATAAATAGATCTTTATGTACATGTTTAATTGTCTTCACTCCAGTTTTGAAGGATTCGTTTAACCGGGCCATCTGAAAGAATGAAAATATATGACCATTCACATGTGTTCCATCATAGATTTGAAAATAAATGTATTTATTTGTTAGACGCTATTACTTACATATTAACTATTTGCCCCCTTTTAAACAAATTCCTTTTTGAAAATATGTACATATGTGTTGCTTCATTATATTACTTTTATATTAGATTCCTCACTTTTTTCTTTAAACATTTTTGTTTTATAAACATAATTTATTTTTTTTAGAAATGTCAAAAAAATGAAACCAACTTTTTTATTATGTGAACCGAATTGGTCTTTTATAATAAATTTCTCTATTGCAATATTATTTACTACAACTGAATATGCAGTACTAGTATCGGAAATCTAGGTTTTATTGATATATTGATTGTCACAACTAAAATATTCGATATAAAACCGTTTATAAAAGTTTTAAATATGGTTACCTCCCCTGAATTGTTATTTAATTTTAAAACTAAAAGTATTGGTAATATTAACCAATTATATTATAATTGGAACGTTAATTTAAATATTAGTACCATCTTATCTTTATAAAAGGAAAAATATTATTCTATTTAAAAAATTATAATAAGCTTAATAAAAAATTGGTTCATATTATCAAATTTATATTATGGTAAGTGATTTCCAACCAATCTTTTTTCTGTGTGTACATCACCTTTGGGTAAGACTGAGGAAGTTCTTAGTACATGGGATTCAAGTTTTTTTTCATCTAGTTTACTTCCAGTTAATTGCTGTAATTCATTCCGTCGAGCAAGAGATAAGTGAAGTAACTCGTCAGCGCTAGAATCACCTGTTCCAATATATTATTAAAGTGTATTCCCTAAGTCTACTCTTACCTTCCTAATAAAGAAAAGGTAAAGCAATAACCTTTTTTGCAGTTTAATAATTATTACTTATCCAGCCGTTGCTGCAGCGCATGAATATAAATAAATAAAAATAATTCCTATTTTCCTAAAAACATAGTAGTCAGATTTTTTTTTTTCTTAAAAATACCTGTCAAGGATCTGGTTTAACAAGTTGCCACTCTATACATAACAACGAATCAAATAAACAAGTCTAATGTAATTTTTTTTCCATAATTTTAGAATTATGAACAAGAATACTAAAAGGAAAAACCTACAAACAAACATAAAAATAAAAGAAATAAAAGATTAATGCACAAACACATTTAAAGTTTTTAAAAATACAAGTTTAGCCAAAGTTTTATAATATTTAACTTTATGATTGTGTGTTAAATTAAACATTTTGTTAAACATTATTATTTTATTTGAGTTTATCATAATTTTAGATTTTTTTATTTAGAAAATCTTAAACAAGTATTCAATTTCATGTTATAACTTTTTTTCAGTCTAATTCAACAAGTGTTTGCTTGAAAATCCTCTTTCTTTGAATTTCAATGAAATACTACAACAATGATTTAATACAATCAAAAGTAATAAATTAAATGAAGATATTCTTCATATAAGTATTAGTTTCAACATGAAAGAAGATATGATTTCATTAATGCACTATAAAAGCAAAAACTTCAAAAGAGATTTATATAAATATTAAATAAATTTTGTTGATTTTTGACTCCATTTGTGCGAAACAGCCGACTTCAAACTATATTTTATTAAACAAAGTTGCAAGTGACAAGTCATAAATATTTCTTTGTTGCCTATCAAATATATGCGGTGTGAAATCAAATAAAATGGAGTAATATAAATAAAATATGTTAGAAATTTTGATATTCTTACATATGTATAAAAACGATCTTTACATTGTATATGGACACACAAACTATGGGTAAAACACATTCTCTACATCCTAATTACTTACAATTTTAAAATATTTTTAAAATCTCCATTTTAATTTAAACTTACAATAAACATGTAAAATTTAAATTTTAAACGAATAAATTAACATTAATTTTCATTTAATCGATTTGACTCGTCAATTGCAATAGGGATTTGATTAAGTGCAAACAACTAAAACAGCTGTTTTTTTTTATGCCTTCAGCAAAATACATGACTTTTAGCAATAAAAATTTAAATATTTCATTGCTTTTTAATAACGGACTACATAGCTTTTTAAATGCTAAAACAAGTGCTAAAAACAAAATGAAACTAATAAACTTTTAATTATTCTAACGAAATGGAAAATGTCAAAAACATAATTTATGAGTTCAATAAGTATTTGCACAGAAAACAGTATTAAAATAATAGAAATATAGTTTTGCTATAAAATGTGTCATGAAACACTACACCATACTATACAATTTTAGTTATTTTACGATTAAAAAAAAATCTTTTAAGATAACAGAAGAATAAAAAATAAATAAGTTCAAATAATTAAGAAAAAACCTTAATAAATAAATGCAAATATATGTACATATATATATAGATATTTTTAGCAAATTTATTTTAAAAATGCTTAGTGGGTAGTAGTATTTATTATATGCAAGTAACTAGTTTATAATATTAAATATTAATAAAATTAATAGTTTAGGTTTCAGCGAAACTGAAATGGATAAGTCACCACGAATGCTGATAAAGTGTGTAGCGGCACAGAAAATACGTATTCCATTCTGCTAGTGTCTAATTAAAGTCCACAAACTCTGCTTTGGTACGACCAAACAGAGACAACAAGGCAGTTTACGATTGCAAACTTGTTTATTAATTTTTTACAAATATTATGTAATATAAAATTTTTAATTGTTGTATATCAAGGCGTATGATTAATATTAATTATTGTTAATAACACCGCTATTAAGCTTTTTTGCAGTAATCGTTTATTTTACTTATTAGTTTTTATTCTTTATACAATTAATTTTTAATTTCTTAAACTTATTAATTTAAAATTTTTGTTTGGTTTTATATCGAAATTTAATTAAATAATTAATTGCACAATCATCCATCTGATTGTATCAGTTAAAATATTGAATTGTGTTTAATTAATCTTTTGCTTAACTTTTAAGTAAAAGTTCTTCATTATTTTGTAGTTTTTACAATTATGAATACATAACGAAAAATTTGTCACAGACTCTATAAAATATACATGCTTTATGTCCTCATGAAATTCTTAGACAATCAAACTATGTTCTTCTGTCTGTTGAAAGCATGGACCACCTGGGGCTATGAAAGAGGTTCTCCATACACAGAAAAAATTATTACCGTATATTTTCAATTAAATTTTTATATTTTACTTTGCATCAAAATTTAATAAATATATTCAAGAAAAAATTAAATTATAAAATTAAAGTAAGATTTTATTTAAATTTTTCATTCATTAAATCATCTACTTGATTTATTTAAATAATTTATTATTTGGAAAATATTTTATGTTTTTCATTTTTTCAGTTATTAGTAATTGATATAATTATTTTGGTGAAAGGTGTAAATTTAAGAAAGTTTTTAATTGAATGAATTATTTTCAAATATATTTGTTGATTGGTGACTTTTATCTGTGTACGAAGTAAATACTTTAAAAAAATAAAAATATTTATCACATATTTGAAGAACTTTTTCTTCATACTTCTGAAGATTTTGAAAAAAAATATTTTCTTATCAAACTCCATAATTGAGACGAACGAAACACTAGGATGAGTCAAAGCCATAGAAAATAAATATTAATGAAATTCACCATATTAACATATTACTATATTATTATATTATTATATTACCATCTTACCGACAAATAATAAAATTTTCGTCTTAACGTATGCTTTCATATTTTTATACCCACCATCAAAAAGATGGGGGGGTATATTGATTTTGTCATTCTGTGTGTAACATGTCTAAGGAATCATCTAAGACCCCACAAAGTATATATTTTCTGGGTCCTGGTTCGATTCTGAGTCGATCTAGCTATGTCCGTCCGTCTGTCTGTCCGTCTGTTGAAAGCAGGATAGGGCTCGAACGGAGCAACGTAGGGAGATGAAATTTGGCATAAATATTTGTCTTATATAAGGTTTGTTTGGTGTTGAAAATGGGTGAAATCGGTTAATAAATAGAAAAGTTATGAGCTAAAAACTAGAAGCACAGGGTGTCCGTTTTATACTTTTCTGCTGATATTTCTTCAACAATAGCATTTACGACAACGAAATTTTGTACGTATAGTTCGGGGATCGCCCACTTCCCATATAAGGTGAAAATCAACGAAATTGTGTTCAAATACTTCAAGGACCAATGTAAACTCGGAAACAAAAAATGGGCGTGGACCGCCCACTTTACCGCCCCCTCCCATATAATGTAAAATTTAGAAAAGTTGATGGGGGGTATATAGATTCGGCCGGGCCGAATATAATTCGCGCTTGTTACTTTTATAAATCTAATTTTTTTTCCAAACTACGAACATTTGAATACGAAAAAAAACAGTCATAGCAAGCATTGCTTTAAAAATATAAACAACAACAATTGAATATTTATATATTTTTGTATGTATGTATGTATGTATGTATGTATGTATGTACATATATACAAATCTGACTGCATAGACAAACAACAACAAGAACAATAATGTTAATCATTATATTACTGCTGTTGCTAACCATACAAAAAAAAAAAAAAAAAAAAAAAAAACAATGCTAATATAAATATTTTTCTGTGTATTTATATTATTAATTTTTTTAGTTTTTGGCCCATAACTCGGTTGTTTATTGACGAATTTGGTTCATTAAAAAAACCGAAATAAGGATCCAGAATATTTATACTTTTTGGTGTCTTAGATGAATATTGTAGAAATTACAAACGGAATGACAAACTTATGTATACTCTTTACACTTGTGGTGAAGGGTATAAAAATGAAACATCCAAAGATCTATTACAGAGGAAATCTTTAGATTTTTTTGAAGAAAATAAATTTCCATTTTCAGATTTTATGTAAATGATTTTCCTACTCACAGAAAAAATCAAAAAATCTTTTTGGAAATTCGAATGTTTAGGGGGTCAAAAAGGGTAAAAACAGGTAAAATCGGTAACCATGTATCTCCTAAACTAATAGAGATACAAAAAAATCGAATAGTTATCGTTATTCATTTAAGAAATAATCGGATAGGTGTCAGGTACTTTTTTTAAATTATGCTATTTTAGGGAGAAAACGGGTAAAAACTGTAATTTGGTACTTTTTCTGGCCACCTATCTATCTTTTAATCCAGTTAGTTTAGATATAAAATGTGCATGAAATTGGCGAATAAAAGTTTGATACTTTTTGGAAATTCGAACGTTTAAGGGGTAAAAATCGTACCTGTTTTTGGAAATTTTTCACAAAATATTTTTCTCTTTCTTCTGACACATACATATGAATATTTTAACATTAGATCCCAGAACAATTTTGTTACATCCAGGGTGTATAAAAAGTACCAAAAAAGGGATAAAATAGGGAAATTAAATTTTATTCAAATTAAATAATGGATTTTTTATTATATTAAACCAAGAAACCTGAACATAAGTACATATAGTCCTAAGTGAGTAAGAATTCACAAGAGGGGACTTTGTGTTGCTTTTTTTATCTTCTAATGGTAGTTTTTGAATTTTCTATAATATTGATCCTAGAAACATAAAATTAATAATATATGATCCTAAGTGAATGAGAATCCATAACTGGTGACTGTTTGGTACTTTTTCATTCTTCTAATGGTACTTTTTGAATTTTCTAAAATATTGAACGTAGAAACATGAAATTAAAGTTACATGATCCTATGGGAATAAGAATTCAAGAGGGGGGACTTTGTGGTACATTTTCGTTTAGTTTATATTTATAAATTCACTAATATATCCTCAAGAAATACCAAAATCAAATGAGAACAACAAAATAAATGCGTTTTTAAGTAAAACAATATACTTGCTTTTTCTGGCTTTATTTTTTGGGGCATTTAGCCTTTTCTGACCATTTTTTAAGACCAATTTAGCTTCTTTTTTTCTCAAGTCCTGGCAACACTGACTACCATATATAATATATATATCAAACGATCGGAAATTTTTTCGAAAATTTCCGAAATTCAGCAAAATCGGTTCATAAATGGAGGAGATATGTCTAAAAAACCGTTTTCTTTTTTTTTTGTTCTTTTGGCTTAAAAATGCTGTAAATGGCGTTTATAAAGCCTTCCGATAACATAGATACATGATATATGTATCAAAAGATCAGAAATTTTTTCTAAAACTTTTCTATCGAATTAAAAAAAAAATCGGATCAAAGATGACCGAAATATAAGATTTTCTGAATCCCCTATATAAGCTATTGACTTCGTTTTTACGACAAAAGATCAGATTTTTTTTTTTTTGTTTTGAATTTTAGTGTAGAAGAAATGAACTCAATCGGTCCATTATTAACCGAGATATTGGCCAAAATATACTTTTTACCAATTTCTAATTTAATATAAGCTACGGACTTAATATTTTTCTCGAATTTTGTTTTTTTTAATCAACCAAATCGGTTAATGAACAACCGAGTTTTTGACAAATCTTATTTATTTAATGCGCGTTTCCCCTATAGTTGTTGTTTTCATGGGTGCTGAAAAACAACAACAACAATTAACTATGGCATATAATATCTTTTTTTTCAACTTTTTGAAGGAACTAGTAAGCTAGAAGTTTCGTTCTTAATTATTGTAGGTACTATTTGAGCTATGGACTTCGTTGTTGCACAGATCGATCATAAATATTTTTTTCGAATTTTTTTAAATCAGTCAAATCGGTCCATAAATTTTCACGATATCCTTTTTTAATTCAATATTGTCTTAGAATTATTATTAAACATTTAAACTATTTAATTTATTATTTATTGTATCTCTATTAGTTTAGGAGATATGAGGTTACCGATTTTATCCGTTTTTACCCCCTAAACATTCGAATTTCCAAAAATCGCGTCTTAGTGGATCTATTCGGTAGGAGACCAATCCACAGTCCATATTTCATCTTTCTAGCCGAATATAGCGCTTTTACTTGTTATTTTTTTATTTTGTATATAAAGGCGTATGATTATTATTAATTATTGACTTTTTCTATAAATACAGTTATAGGTTTTCTTGTAATGAATTTAATAAAATGTTTAAAAATGAAAATAATAGCTACATATTAATAAATTATAATCAGTGTAAGTGAAAAATAAATAATAAAATATACTTCTTTTTAAATAGCTATGACCACTAGAATAACCCAAGAAATATTTTTTTTTCCGATTCTGATATATGAAGAGTATTTTAGCAATGCTCTAAATACAAAAACAGTAGTAAAAAAAATTTAAAAATTAATTTTAAGTTAAAAAAATCGGAGTGTTTCTCTCGAGGCTCAAAAATTTAAAAAAAAGATCTATCTAGAAAAAATATTTTTATATATTTCGGTCCAGGAGATGAATTTTTATTACATTTTGGTAAATATTACCAAAAAAATCAGTTTTCAACTTTTTATAACTATTTCCAAACATCTTTAATATTTTAAATTACTTATAAATTAGGGTTTTATAGTTTCAACAAAAAGTCGACTTTTCGATTTTTCGATTTTTTTTAATTTTTAAATAGTCGATTTTTCGACTTTTCGACTTTTTCAATTATTAAATAGTAGATTTTTCGACTTTTCGACTTTTTATAATTTTGAAATAATCGACTTTTCGACTTTTTCCGACTTTTCAACTATTTTCAACTTTTTCCGACTATTTTCAACTTTTTCCGACTTTTCGACTATTTTCGACTTCTTCCGACTATTTTCGACTTTTCGACTTTTTCCGACTATTTTCAACTTTTTCCGACTTTTCGACTATTTTTAACTTTTTTTGACTTCGACTTTTTTCGACTATTTTCGAACTATGAATACAACGCAAAACAAATATATTAATTTATTAACAAACAAATCAATCCAATGAGAGTCCGACTATTTTCGACTATTTTCGACTTTTTCCGACTAGTTTCGATTTTTTCCGACTATTTTCGACTTTGTTCGACTTTTCGACTTTTGGCATCAAGAAAGTCGATTTATCGACAATTTTCAAATCAAAAAGTCGATTTCGACTTTTCGACTTTTTACAACAAAAAGTCGATTGTTCGATTATTCGAAAGTCGATTTGATAAACCCTAATATAAATAGCTTCTAGTTATTCTTTTTGCAACAACTCAAATAATTTCGTAAAACGAGTTCTAGGAGTGCATTTATTGCACTTACAATAGATCACAAATGTTATGAGAATGCAAATTTATTAAACCTAAATAAAAAACTAAAAAAAAAAAAAAACATAGCAAATCCGTAATCACGTTGCCCAAATACGCATTAAATATTTCTTAAAGACAAAAGCACAACAGCAGTCATTGGCTAAAATAACATTTGAAATTCAATAGATGAAAAAACAGAAAAACATTTCTACGATGCCAATGATATGTGAAGAAAGAATTATACAAAAAGTCAATCACATTGCAAATGATCTTCAAGCGGCGCGTGCAATTGTGCTGAAATTTGAATGCAAAATACGCAGCTAAAACATTTAAAACGGCCTTAAATTTACAAACATCTTGAACAAATACAAATCAATACAATTTTTCTTAATAAAAAATAAAGGTTTCTTAGACCTTCAACAATTTTAAATAACTTTCTTATATTTTTTTGTTTAAATTGTTAATAAAGTTAGCAGTGTTTATTATCGATTTACCTTTAACAAATAAATTGTTGAAATAAATGTGAAGTTCTTTTTAGTTTTATTGATCGCACTGATTATTAAGCTAGATGGCAGGCTGGTTGAATGAATCGCTGATTGTTTTTATTATATTTGCAGTTAAACTGCAAATTAGATGATGATGATGACAAAGAAAAAACCTTCACTAGGTTATTAGCCGCTTTTGCATATAAATTTCAGGCAGGCAATGTGACAAAATATTTTCGAATAGATAAAATACATAAATTTATTATTCGTTGTAGATTTCGGTACAGAAAACAGTTTGTGCCGCTTGCTTTTCTTTCGAGACACTTTGCATTTTTCTAATACACTTTTCTTAATGTTGAAAATTTTCTGTTATAAATTATTATGTTTTGTTTTGCTTAATTTACATTTGTAGACATATGTGCAATATTTTCTTAAATTTTACTAGCTTCGATTAAAATCGGTTTTTATTTATTTATTTGGGTAGATCAGGTCAATCTATAATCTTAAAGGGAGGTGAATTTACATTGCGATACATTAAAGTGAAATGTTCCAAGCCATTAAAATGCTTACATACATAAATCTTCAATGTGAATTTTTTAAATTAATTTAGGACCTAATTTGAAAAATGTTTCATGTAAATTGTTTTTGTTTTTTAAAAAATATTATGGATTGTTTTTCAAAGTGAGATGAAGTGATTAGAATATAATGGGGACAATTTTATTCTTTATCTTCCCTGCCTTTATTTTAACCCTGCCTTTTATTTAATCTACTCAGTTGTTATTTTTTAATGTGAAAACCAATTTTGTAGAAATTTAAATTATTACTAAACACCCTGTATTTATTTTATTAGTAAAAAATATATAAATGTTATAAATCAATTTAATCAATTATATATTGGTCTACTGTTTTACACAAATTTTTTTAAATAAATTCTTATTTTAAATTTTATAAATGGTGCAAAATATCATCAAACAGCCAAAGTTAATAGAATTAGAAATTAATTTTCTACAACGGATATTACATGACTTACATATCCGCTTCGAAAGTAAATCTATTGTAAATATATAAAAACTTATTCTTATTGTAGTAGATTGAGCTGAGTTTTTTTAAATAAAACAATGAATTAAAAATAAATAATTTTAAAGAAACTATTTAATTCAGTTTATGTTAATAACGAAAGTACGTTAAAGGTGTTGATTATATAAACGTTCAGTACAGGTGATCATTGTATACATAGAATTAAATTAAATTACTTTTGAAAAATATTTGAATGCCAAATTATTGCTTCCAACAAATAGCGTAAACAAATAAATTTTTCTTTACATTGGAATTCACTCATTCATTCTAATAAAGGACAGCCTGGAATTTAAGAATTGTGCAAAAGTTTCTTCTGTTTTAGGTAAGATTGTAACTGCTATTAAACCGAGGTACAAATTCAAAACCTGGAAAATCCCAAATGTATGCCACAATCATTCCCAAAGTTTTACTAAATTCCAAAAAAAAAAAGAAAAAAAAAAAAAAACATCTCTTGAGAGAGACGATAAGATTCTAGATTGACTTAAATTGATCTTTGCCAAATTGGCAAGTGTTCAAATTTCTTTAAGGATCGTTCGACTCTCGAAGAATCAAATACCTAACATACGGCTTACTCGTAGACATTGGTATACCTATCCGAAGGATCTGGGTGTTAGTGCCTTCCCTGCTAAACTATTACTTTTTATGTCCCTATATCCTCGCATCCAAATTAAGTAACGGTGCACTCTGGAGAATTGGTTCTATGGAGCTTCTAGTCACTTGGCTATCAGATTAAATTTGAATATTTATAAAATCCTCAACGGAATTGGATTGAAAACGAAATTCCAATCCAATTTCAACTTGAAATGGGTTTATGAAAATGTAATGAAAAGAATTTGTTAAAGGATCGATATTCCCGCTCTAAATTAAATTTTTATGTTTTTAAATAAATAATGAACGATTTTAAACGTTGTTTTGAAATTCTCTTTATGAACAGAGGACGAAAACAATTAAATTTTGAAATCCAATTATTGGATTTCATAAACAAAAATCGAATACATAAGCCCACTTTATTGATTTTGTTGAGAAAATGTTGTAAAAACAATACCTTTTGGATTCTATAAACAGGCTGATTGTCGGGAAAGCGAAATAATAGACGGAGATTAATTTTGGTGGTGGAGCCAACTTCACTACTAAAGATTGGAGCCGTCAGTAATGAACTAAATATCATTTTTATCCCAGATTTCACTTGAAATTGATTTTGCAACAGATACTCGCTATAACATAATCCATGTGTTCCACCATAAAGCAAAAAACATTGTCCGAACTTAGAATCCTTACGCTAAAATTTGGAGCCATCAATGAAGAAGTTCCACTCAGCTTTGTCATATATCCAGCTGTTCCTTTCCAGGATGGAAACCGGTTACACAACATATACTCGAGACAACATTTTCCATGAGTTCTCATGTGAATTTGCTTTAAATCAGACAAACGTTTATCTTTACCTATTAGGTCAATGGCAATAAAATGCAAGAACACTTTCAGAGTAGTATAGGAAGTGGTTCTCAAAGCTTCCATAAACAAACAGTGCTGCCGATCTTTAAAGTCTCTCAACCAGTCTCCTGATGGGAAATTTCTGTATTGATGTCAACACACCCATAGAGAAGGGCGGGCTTGATCACAGTCGTGTAGAAGATTCTATAGATGGAATAAAAATTCAACTTTAAAATTTCTTTTAATTTTTATATAATTGATTTTTTGACTTTTTTCAATTTTTAAATAATCGGTTTTTTGACTTTATTAATTTTGGAATAGTCGACTTTATTCGAGTTTTCGATTTTCGTTATTTTTTGAAAGTTGATTTAGAGAACAATAGAAAGGTCACTTTACCATTCCAGGGCTTTATCCAGAATATTTGCCGATTGCACTTCTGCACATATATAGGGCTCTCTCCATGGCATTTAGTGTCCTGTGCAAGATTAAACCGAAATATTTCGCGTGATCTGCTAGTCCCAGTGAATTTCCATTCTGATACGAAGGTGTTAGCTGGGTTTGCATCCAAACTCCAGTACAATACCTCTCCTAAAGTCCCGGGGTATTTCCTACTGACCGCAATTGCTACTACATCCACATAAGCATAGGCTAAAGTTTTCTATAAATAATGTTCCAAAGTTTGTCTGTTATGCTAGTAATTAATGGTCAAATGTCAAGCAAATAGAACATGTTTTAAACAGCCCTTCCAAAATTCATTATTTTACATACAAAAATAGTCCCCCATCGAATGAAAGTTTCGTCTCCATTTTAGAAGAAAAGAAGCAAGAATTTTTAATATACATATATTTTTAAATGGAAAGTGCGAGCACCAATTTTTATAGAAGTCAAGATAGAATGTAGTTCAAACTTTGAAGCGACAGTAAAGTCATTTAAAAATGCTTGAGAAGTAAATTGATCCCATATTTTCAAAATGAGATATGACTTTATCTAAATTCAGTTGTAATGAAATGTTTATTTTATTTACACTTTACTTAAAAATGTATAATTAACATTATTTAAATGCAAAAATGTTTTAATATCTTTTACTAAGAATTCCATATTATATTGCAATAAACATCACGTTCCTTCCTACAGTGAACTTAGAAAATCGAATTCAAACCTTTAGCTACAGATATCGCACAGTGGGGTCAAACGCAAATTTTTTGGCAATAAATCTGTAAGATATTTACACTCGAATTTTGAATTTTTGATTATTTGCCTGCACTTTTTTTCGTTTTTCTAGAATAAGTCCTGAGGTATGTAAAGCAAAAAATTTGTTAAAAACATCCTGTAATTTTCTATATATTCCAAAATAATAAACTGAAAGAATTTTTGGAGTATATCTATTCGTCTAGACGTGAAAAATATTCAAAGTCAGCACTCTGAAATTAGTATGAAAAATTGCTATTTTTTACAAAAATATAATACATTTCTTTCACTTTTTTCTTAAAGTTCCGTTAAAGAAAAAAATGTTTCTTTATATATTTTTACAAAACATTTTTTTTGTGTTTGGTTTTTATATCTTTTTTATATTTTCTAATTTTGAAAAATTTCCAAAAATTTATTTGTAAAGCTTATTTAATGATTTTTGCAGGAGTGAAAGACCGATATATATTTAATACATAACATAATAAATAATGGCGAAAATATTATGCTAATATACTTTTTTATGCAATTAAAAAAAGTCGTTTAAAAAATTGACTTTTTTCATGAAATCTGCTCTCCCGCATTCGTTTTTGGACGGAAGCAGTTTAGTGTCAAATCGTTCTAAATATATATATATATTTATTTTTTTTTGGTAAAATATCGTCAATAAATTTAAAAAAGCTCGCGTGACATTTTTTTTTATTAATCGATAAAAATTTTACTTTTTTCCAAAATGCACCAGTTTTGACCAATGCCTGATGTAGAGTGCAAGCCTAAATCAGTTCAAAATTTCTTTCTTAACCATTTATGAAGTCTTGTCTATTGAAATATATAAAGAAAAAAGTTTTTTCTTTAACGAAACTTTGAGAAAAAAGTGAAAGAAATGTATTATATTTTTGTAAAAAATAGCAATTTTTCATACTAATTTCAGAGTGCTGACTTTGAATATTTTTCAAGTCTAAACGAATTGAGATAATCTAAAAATTCTTTCAGTGTATTATTTTGGAACATATAGAAAATTACAAGGTTATTTTTTAAAAATGTTTACTTTATATACCTCAGGACTTATTCCCGAAAAACGAAAGAAAGTCGAGGCAAAAAATCAAAAATTCGAAATTCAAGTGTATATATCTTTTCACTTAACTGTAAGAGATAACTTAAATGAGTAAGCCTATTTTTCTTTATCTTGCCAAGAACTTTACAGAAATATAAAAATCTTTAAAATCGGGCTTCATTTGTAGAAGTTACGATTTTTTTAAACTTTTACATAATCGAGGTAATCAATTTTGACACACTGTTATCACAGGGTGACTACAATACAATTTGTCTGAAAGCTTAAGTCCTCCTCTGCAATTCTTCCATACATTTCAATTTAATCCTATCAGTAGTTTTGGAGATACAGATTTATTACCAAAAAATTTGCCTTTGACCGCACTGTGCATCGTTATTTAAAAAAAAAAAACATACATATATACTTAATTACAAAAAAGAATAATATTATAATTAACACACTGGTGACGTAAAAGCTTATCATCAAATCACGTCTTAATTCATTTATTGAGAAATTTAAGAAACTTTGTTTTTGTGCGAACGAATTATGAATAATTTAATGGATTTTATATTAACCCTTTGGAGAATGAAAATTTAATTTATGTAAACAACTTATTATATTATATTTAACAGTAATAAATACACTAATATATACAAAGACAGATAATATTATTGTTTTAAAATTTACATACATTTAATATTTCATGCACATCCGAAAATATAAAAATGGCGAAGATAGTGTAGCATTTTACTTTATAATATTTTTCCCCTTTAACCTATTAAACTGATTTTAAATACCTCACTGCTTAGGACCATTAACGGTGTTCCTGATAAGATTTTTTTTACTTAGCTTTTATATTTTACATATGAGAATATTTTCTTCAGACTAAACGTTAATATCTTTCTTCAAAGGATATGAAATATAATAAATTAAAAGTTATAATTTTTATATATTTTTTCCTAGAATAAATCAAAGTGTTTTCATGGCGGATGTACCCTAGTTCAGCCTTGGTCGTTAAAGGGTTAAATGGTTTTTCAAATACTTTTTTGATTGACAATTGGTAACAACTTTACTTAACTTGTGATGCGTTATGGCCTGTCTCAACCTAAGAAAAAGTTTATTAATCTTTATTCAAAATTAATACATTCTCTTCTCTCCATATTTTATTTTATTTCGTTTAGTTTTTATTTTTTTATGTTAAATTTGTAAAATAATTTTGCTTAAAAATTCTTTTGTTATAGTTGTTTTATTATTTGGTTTAGCAGTTAACTTAGCCGGGAAACAAGCAATGAATTTGCTAAAATAAATTAAAAATACTTTTTTTTTTTTTTTGCTGTTTTGTTTCTTTATTACTTTATTTTTATTTTTTTTATTGTATTTATTAACATTAATTTATTCATTTGATTTGCTTTTAATCTTCACACATACGAATACACATTACGAGTTTTAAATTGATTGTGTAAACTTGTTGAGCGATCTTATGAGGATGATGTTGATGATGATCATGATCATGACGCTGATAATGCTGATTATAAAATTAAAAAAAAAAAAACATTTCAGTTTTACTCACTTTACAGCTAAATTACTGTTCTTATTGTAGTCGTAGTACTACAAATACTGTTAATTTTTTCAGAGTCTCTATAACAAAGAGAATTGTATATTTAGTTCATCGTTTAGTGGGTAACATAGAGAATTTATTGTATGAAAAAAAGTTTGAAGATTAAAAATTCAATAGGTTTATTGTACAAAAAAAAAAAAAGAAAAAAACGAGAAAGAAAAGCAAAGTCGGTCACCCTACACCATTGTGTATGTTAATAAAAATTTGAGGAAAGGTTTTTTATGGAACCTGTGGTCAATTGTGGACCGATACATGCATTTAACGTAATGCATATTTTTATAAAACATACATATGCATTATATTGTATTGATACTAACGTTTATATTCGATTCTGTACTTTAAGGTGATTTTCGGACGTGGGCCTTATATGAGAGCTATGGTAAATTATGGACTAATTCTCATAAAAATTGGCACTGTACTTATTTGTATTAAATGTCAAATGATCTTCATAAAATTTTGCATAAATATATATTTATATAAAACTTACTTGTACCGAATTTTATTAAAATATCGCAATATTTAAGGCATTTATAGTTGTTAAATCCCTATTCCGGGAGGATATTTGTATGGGGGCTAGGTGAAATAATGTACCGATCATAACCAGTTTCAACAGGGTTCATCCTTGTCCTTGATAGAAGATCATGTGATAAATTTCTTTGACTTATCTTTAAATTTGCGAGCTGTAGTTTGATTACAAACTTTACATGGACAGACAGACGGACGGACGGACATCGACTCAGGAGTCTAATGCTAACTTTAAGGTGGGGGTCTGATAGTTTTTTCTATGCGTTGCAAACATCAGCACAAATGCACAACACCCCAACCACCTATGGTGTTGTAGGGTATAATAAATGTTATGACTGGTCAGTTTTTTTATTAATTAATGTTTTGCGAATTTTATTAAAATAAGAGATCCTTTCTCTATTTTATAGCATTTATTGTAAGTTTGGCGAAAAAGTCATCCTTAGTATAACTAAGTTTACTATAATGATTGAATTAATTTAAAAACTAATTTTTGCTAATTGAGAATCTACTAAAACGACCTGAAAATTGTTTTATTACACTAAATATTAAATTGAAAATCTCTTCTATTGAGTTAAGTTTAAAGGTTATAAAATAAATAATTTCGCATATACCATTATTGGATGTTATTGGACAAAACTTGTAAATTGAGACTCAATTCAGAACGACTGAATTTTTTTTTTATTAAACCAAATAATGTACTGAAAATTTCTTAAATTCATTATGTTCAAAGGTTATAAAAATAATTAATTTGTATACCAATGTTTGATATAATATGAGACCTAATCGCGACTTAGTTTTCTTGATAAATATATTTTCAAGTTCTCAAAACCTAACGATTTCATAGCTGATATAACAAATATATAACTCAAAAACTCTTTTGCTTTATTTTGAATTTTTGCAAAAAGTACTATTTGTACTATTATTCTGTTTACAATTCTAACTAACATTTTATTTTGTATTACACAAAATTTTAACAAATTTATTTCACACTTTGAGTTTGTATATATTTTATGATTGACTCATTAGTAAAGATTTGTTAACATCTGTATGTCTGTCTGTCTGTCCGGTTGTCTAAACATCTAACAGAAACTAGTTTTTTAAACAAATATTTAGCAACAATAAGATGAAACTATTACAACATTTTGTAAAATTTTTTTCTTTGTAGTCAGTCAATTGTTTTGTTGTTTTAATATTTTTTGTTATTTCATATTTATTATTTACTTAACAAACACAATTGAGAGAGTGTCAATGACTTGAATAAATTTTAAAAAGGAGAAGGGCAAGAAAAAAAATTTAAAAAAGATCTAGGTGATTTTAAAGAAAAAAAAAACACAAAAATTTGTATTCAATCTTTCCAAAGCAAACAAAATCAAGAGAAAATTTAGCAGAAGCAGCAAAAAATTAATGGAAAAAAATGTCTTTAATTTAAAAATTATTGTAACTGACCTAATTTCTAGTAAACAATTTTTTAAGCAAAAGAAACGTGTATCTATCTTTATTAAATTTTTCAGTTTAAAATTCCCAAAGTTCATCTATGTAAAAGGTCAATTCTTTTTCTCTTTATATGTTTTAAATATAGAAATTCATACAATTAAATTATTATTTCCCTATAGATAAAATTCCAAACTTTATTATATAAAATTTTATAGAAAACATATTAATTAACACAACAATCAAAATTTTAGTTTTTTATATTTATTTATATTTATTTATCTTATTTATATTTTGTTATTAACAAAGCAAATGTGCAGTTATTTTTTCTGTTTAACAAAAAGACCAAATCAGACATTCAAATGTCAACTTATAGTGCCTTAAGATTTATTTCTTTAAAACTTTTATATTTAGAAAATAATCGGTCATAGACACAAGGTCGTACTCTCTTGTTTACATATAAATATGTTTGTATATTGAACTTTTTTTCTAATAGCCATTCAAAAAATGTTTAAAATTTCCATTAAAATTAATAGAAATGCTTATTTATATTTACAAATTTTTAAGAGAATATAATTTTAAAGAAACCTAATAAGTAGAGTAAGAATTCTGATTAAAAAGAGATTATAATTTGTATACTTATATTATTTGAATTTAATATTGTTAATTACACAGGGAAACACTGATTCTGCGGCACGGGTATTATAATGTGTACTAAGCCTCTAATCTAATTTTTTTGAATTGACTCTATTGCGATTTGTAAAATTAAGGAGGCTGCACTATATATTGAAGCATATCTCGAAAATGACTTGTCTAATTTTGTTTAAAAAAATATCAAAAAATTCTTATTAAAATTGTCTTCAAGTCGTTCTTACATTTTTTTTAATATGGACAACAATTACGGAGATATTAAGCCCAACAATTACGGAGATATTAAGTCCATCTTCTGAGAAAAAAATAAAATTTTTTATACAAAATTTCAAGAAAAATTGTTTTCAAGAAAAAATATAAATTTGTTGCAAATAAAACAAGATATATTTTATTAAAATCAATGCCTTAGTTTTGATTTTATTCACAAATTAGTGAAAAGACTCATTTACAAATAACATAGAAAAATTAAAAAATTATTTTGTGATTTTTAAAATTTTTCGATGTAACTTGTAAATGAGTATTTTTTGCACTAATTTGTGAATAAAATCAAAATTTTTTAACGTGGATATCGTATACTCAACATTACTATTTTCACGTACATAAATTTTTCCGATTTATTTAATGTATTATTTTAATTTCCATTGTTTTTATTAATAATAATACTAAAATATTGAATTAAATATTAGTAATAAGTAATTGCATTGAACGCCCCTACTGCAAATACCATATCGTATACACACAAACACTTGTAATAAGTGGTATAGTTGTCCAATTGATACAATTCCCAGCAAAAACTTTACTTATCCGGTAAGTCAATTATATTACATTGCTAAAAGGCGGTAACTACTTATAATTCGAGTGAAAAACTCATTACAATTTATATGGCGATGTCCACGAATTCATGGGTCCCCATTATTAAAGTACTTATTTTAAACAATTAAATAAGTAGTTAAGCAAATGCTACAAAACTACAAATACTTAAAAACTACAAAATTGCTAAAAAAAAATTAAAAACAAAATGTTGGCTCAACTGAGATTTGAACCTAGACAAAAACACTCGTTCATGTTTCAAAGACTACTGTCTTAGTCACTACACCATGTATGTGTTAAAATTTGTGTGCGTTATTAATAGTTTCAACATACCAATAGAAATTAAAATAATTTACTGAAAAAACGTTTGGGTTTAGCTCGGGGTTGAACCGACCTGAGTTCTGAGTGCTACACTGTCGCTCTAGCGAACTGAGCCATTACAGAACTAAATGAAATTGTTGTTTACTGGTAACTAGTTATTCCACTACTCGAAGAAATGAGAAAAATAATGACAACTCATTACCTGGTAATGAGTCTAGTAAGTAGTAGTCATTACCAAAAGCCAACAAATTTTTGCTGGGTTCTCATTCAGTTTATACATGAATAAATAAACAAGTTACGGTTACAGTCGGGGCAGTTCAAACAAGACAAGAACTCGCCATATATGCCTCGGAAATTATTATATAATTGAAGAACCGACTATATATTTTGCGAAAGTAAAATAAAGTCGTATTCAGGACACTTGACCTCGGTTGGTGTCAAATAAATTTCACAGTAAACTTCGTTTTACTGTTCTCATGAGTGACTTCGGTTGCTCGTTCTCACGAGTGGCTTCGTGCTGCTCGTTCTCACAGTAAACTTTTGTTGGATGTTCTCATGAGTGACTTCGGCTAGCTGTTCCCACAAGTGACTTCGTGTTGCCTGCTTTAGTAGAATATTAACCCGTAGAAGTGCATTGTAATACAGTATTTTGAGAAGTAGCTAGACATTAGCCTTAAGAAACCATGGTACGTATTCCGATTAATCATTATCGTAGTTATTCTCTCGTACTAAATGTTTTGTATTTTAAATATATAAAGATAATAATTATTTTAACCTCCAGAAAGGGTAAATCAAACGTCTTATTACTTAAGGTTTGTGGATCCGTAAGCGACTAAGTTACCTAAGCAGACGATAACACCACGTTATAATTTATGCATTGATTTCAATGAAATATGTCTTGTTTTATTTCCACCAAATTTATTTTTATGATTAAAGAATTTTTGACACTTTTGAATTTTTATGATTTAATAAAAAAAAGAATTCTTGAAATTTTGTATAAAATTTCGATTTTTATCAAAATATGGGCTTAATATCTCCATAACTGTTGACCGTATTAAATAGTATTGTAAAACCGACTTGAAGATAATTTTAATTAAATTTTTTTTTTTGTATTTTTTTTTAACAAAATCAGACAAGTCGTTTTCGAGATATGCTTCAATATATAGTGCAGCCTGCTTAATTTTATAAATCGCGATTTATCGCGAAAATTAAAAAAATAATATAATAATATATATTTCTAAAATATACCAGGGACCGTGACGCTTATAAGCAATATAATAAAAATCACAATTTAATTATTATTTTTTGATTAAAAATTAATAATTTTTTTGTTATTTTGCGCAAAATAAAACCTTTTTACATATTTGGAAAGCGATCTAAAACATATATATATATATATATATATATATATATATATATATATATATATATATAATTCCACGAAATATTTATAAAAAATACCAATTTTTTTACGGAGTGTCATTCGATTTTGTTCATATTTGTCATACGCATACCCTATGGAGCCATTTAAATATCTCCATTTTTATTCTTTTGAAATTTGAAAAATTCGTGGATTTATTCGCGATTTTAATTTTTCAAAAAGTGAAAAAAATGACAAAAGTGTCTAACTTTAAACACCAATATCTCAAAAAGTTGTTAACGGATTTTAATGATTTATATTGCATATTTAAGAAGAATAAGTCCACTGTAAATGCAGTAATTTAAAAATAATATTATCATTTAGAAATGCATTCATAATGCAAATGCAATTTTTGGATGCATTTTTGAAAAATTTCTACCCTTTTGATTTTAATTTTCTTTTAATATGTTAAAAAGCAATATCTTTACTATAAAATGCAAGAACAACTGTTCTGGGACAATAAAATCTACTATTTTTAATATTTTTTTCAAAAAATTTCAATCACATTTTTCATACGAAAATTTAAATTTTTTAAAAAATTTTGATTTTTAATTTTTTTGGCTATACTTTTTTAGTAATATGTAACTTTAAATATTTATAACTCCATAAGTATACGTGGGATTTTATTGATTTAAAAACTAGAGTAAAGCTTATTACAACAAATATTGTAAATTATATTGTATAAATCAAAAATAATTTGTTTGCTAAAGATGCACTGAAGAAAAGAATGCAATTTTCGGATGCATTTTTAAGAAATTACTACCCTTTTGATTTTAAATATTTTTGCTTAATATTGAAGACAAATATGTTTATTATATAAAACATTAGCACTTAATTTGGGACAGATAGGTTTTCTATCACAAATAACAAATTATGAAATATTATGATTAAAATTAATTTTAAAATAAGATCACAAAAATTAAAAAATACAAAAATTTAAAAAAAAAAAAAATTTGTATGAAAAAAATTGAAGAAATATTTAAAAAAAATATTTTAAAATAGTGAACCTATTTGTCCCAGAACAATTTATATTGCAATTTGTAGCAAATATAATAATGTTTTTTATATCAGAAGAAGAAAAAAATTTAAAGGGTAGAAATTCTTCAAAAATGCATACTAAAATTGCATTTGCATTATGAATGCATTTCTAAATGATAATATTATTTTTAAGCTACTACATTTATAGTGGACTTATTCTTCTTGAATATGCAATTTAAATCATTAAAATCCGTTAAAAACTTTTAGAGATATTAGAGTTTAAAGTTAGACACTTTTGTAATTTTTTTTACTTTTTGAAAAATTAAAATCGCGAATAAATCCGCGAATTTTTCAAAATTCAAAAAAATTAAAATGGAGATATTTAAATGGCTCCATACGGTATGCGTATGCCAAATATTATTAAAATCGGAAGACATACAAAATATTCTTGGGCGTTCTTTCGTGGAATGGACGATATATATAATTAACCCACTGCGCTCTGATACCCCTTTTAATTCCATATTAGATATTAACTTTATATGGGTTTACTACACCCGACCTATTCTCTCTATTACCCTATTAATGCGAAAATTATAGGATTTACCCCCCTATCCATTCCCATATCCGTCCTACTTATACGTTATTAATTATGTGTTTGTTATTATGTGTTTGTGCAAATTCATAATTTTTCATAGCTCCTATATTAGACCAATTTTGGGAATCACTCAGAAGTGCATAAATACATATGAATCTTAGTATCTATGTAATATTCTGTATTAGTATAGGTCCATAATTGGCCCCTTCCCGAATTTTGGTGCACATGGTGTAGAGTATTATATGGTCGGGCTTGACCGACTATATCTCTTTCTATCGTTTATTTTATTTTAATAATTCAATATGATAAGAAAGAAACTCCTACAAAATTTGAGGTATTTCCTCATAATAGTTCTTTAGATATCCATTAAGTATAATTGCTTTGAATAAGGGGCACCATTCTCCCTTCTCATATCCGTCCCATTTTTGTTAAAGATATAAAGATAATTAGTATTTAGTTTGTGTAGGATATGCCACTTCCCCTGACCCTAAAAATTTGAGGGCTCTAAACGCAATAGTTCTTTAGATATGCCACCAAAAATATTTGCTCTGTATGGGGGTACCATATCCGTAGCCCTACCATATTTTACATTCAGGTATCACAAAATTATAACGTGAAAATTTAGATAAACAAACAAACACAGTTTAATTTTTATATATATATATAAATTTGCTAAGCATTTCTTTCTCTTTTCAGAGCTTTTTGAAGTCCTACTTCCTAGAGGAGATAGAAATTTGACTAATTTATAAAACTTTTCATCCTATTTTATTATTAAGATTCAGTTTACTTATAAAACTGTATGTCCTACAGATCCTAACAGATGCAGATTTTGAAATTTCAATCAGAGAGCGGAGAAATTTGGCACACTTATTAAACTGTTTGTCCTACAAATTCTAACAGATCCAGATTTTTCTATCAGGGACAAGAGATATGTAATATTTTTTTAATATTTTTAAAAGCATGTTTTGGTTTTAAGAAATATTGATTTGCTTCACTCATTGTTTGCATTAACTCCACTATGGAGAGAAAAGGTACCCAAATGTTGTTCTTATATAAATTTCTTTTTAAGATTTTCAGATTTATTTGTGCATTTTTTCATTATTATTATATTATTTTTCCTGTCATTGCCAGGCTTATATCATATTCCTAACTCACTTACTGATTTTTTCATAAAAAATTAAAAAAAAAAATTAATTTTATAAAACATTTTTATAAAGTACCACTTTTAAAAATTATTTTGTTTTAACCAGCAACTCAACCCTTATGTTGTCAAAAAAAAAAAACTTCTGTATATCAAATGAGTACTTTTCAAAAATAGTATAACATTTTTAGGAGAATCTTACTAGTTTTAAAAAATATTTAATTATTATTATTATTATTATTTTCTTTTTTTTTTTTTTGGTACTGAAAATCCCATTGTACGAAATATGACAATTCTAAAATGAAATACATATTTCAACAACATTTCAAAGTCCATCTGCTAAATACAATAACATATTTTTTAAATCAACTTGTCTAAAACACATGAAAGTCACTTTTGTTATATTAACTAAATTTATTTCAAAACATGATAAATTTTTATCTTGTTTACATTCTGGACCACAAGAAATAAACACGATTTGTTATTTTTAAGAACAAAAAACTTAAGACGAAAACTAATTCAATAAATATGGTAATAATAATCTTAAATTATGGACACACTTTACAAAACTTACACTCAAATACTTATTTGTTAATTCTTGTTTTATTCTTATCTTAACACCAGTTGACACGTTCTTTAAACAGGCTAACAAGGCACACAAATACTCTAACAGACATCTTAACAACTGTAGCATGTATGTATGTCTTAATCTCAGCACAAATACACTTGTTTTAGTCAAAACATTATGAATATAGAGAGAGATACCCTGTTCAAACTTCTCCATCATCAACAACAACTTTATTATTGATAGTAAACAATAGAGGAGTTTTTATTTATTTCAGAAAAAAAAAAAAAAAAAGTTTTATTGTAATTTGAACAAAAAAATCTAAAAAAAGTACCGTAAACTTTATTGTGTCTTAAATTTTTTCTCAATTTATTTGTTAAAAACGATCGATCGATTGTTTTGTTTAACTAAAACAATACTATCAACTAAAATAAGTTAATGCCAGCCAATAACAAGAACAGCAACAACAATAACAAAAACCACAATAGTTATAAACTAAAATTAAAAATTTAAAACGCGTTTTTATTTATCGCTATTAATACGATTTGTTTTGTCCCTGCTTCTTTTGTACTTGTACATTGACATTTGGTAACAATTAATTCACATTTATGAATTTCAACAAACAATAAAATTAAAATGAAATATATATTTATATTGGAAAAAAATAAAATAATACAATGGATCTTTGAAAAGAAAAAAAATTAGGTGAAAATACATATTTACCATTTCTTTTACATTTTTATATATATTTTCAAAATTTAAACGATTATTAATGATGTTTTTTTTTTTTTTTGGTGGAAATAAATTTTGCCAAAGTTTTTTTTTTTAATATTTCTTTTAACAAATATTTTAAATTATTTAATTAGGCGACAGTTTTGTTGGAGTATTTTTTTAGTAAAATATTTGAATGTTTGTAATTATTTATAATTTGTTGTTTGTAAAATGTTTGCTAAAAATAGAAATTTAATTGGAATTTTAGTTGTTTTTAAAAATATGGTTATGTTTTAGGTTTGCAATTTTTCTCAATAAACTTTGAGACTTTTGTATTAATTATTAATGAAATTTTAATAATCCAAAAATCATATTACTTACATAAGTATGTTAAGATAATATATAAGGAAAATATTTAAAGTATTAAAATTTGATATTTTATACATTCCACCATCATTCGCAGCGAAGGCATAATATTAAGAATAAATATGTATTCTTGATATTGAAGATATTTTAAGTCAGTAGGACTCTGTATGCCTATTGTTTGAGCATACAGAATGTCTGTCCAGTTGACTGTCAGAGAAAAATATTTTCACTGTTAAATTCAAAACCGAAAATAATGAAATTCTCTTTATATGTTTATAAATATTCTAAGTAGTAAGGCCTGCGCACGAAAAAATCCGTGCATGCAAATCTGCTTATAGAAACTAAACCAGTAGGCGAATTTTTTTGAAGTGATATTTTTGTTAATGACTGTTATGTTCAAGTTCTAAACATAAAAGAATAAATAAGTTCCTATTGGTTTTTAAAGAAATATCTGATCTTTTCCAACATTATTCTAATTAAAGGTTTTATTGTGTTTAGGGCCACTTTTTTGCTCGAATAAATCCACTTATTTTTAAACTCCGTTCATTTTATGCTGAGATTTTAATGTCTTATAACTTATTTTTTACTAGAGTCCAATATCTTTCTAATGCAAGGAGTTTCGGACAATTTAATGGATTAACCTCTATCGGTACAAACTCTTACAATTTCTTTGTTACAACTCCATTGTTTTGTTGTTGTAATGAGAAAAAGCGGAAACAGGCCAGAAAACAGGGGATATACTGAATTTTATTAGGAAAGGGAGATGTCTTTTCCAAAGGCACTCATTCACGTATATTTCTGTCTTAATGGAATCATTTTTTAAGAATGAAGTGCTTCATTCCTGCTTATGCATATGACTTCTCAAATCAAAAACTTTGTTAGGAATTTTGATTTTTTTGATACACGAAATTTTCCTGCCATAATCCCTCTAGCATCTGCGATATAGAATTCCTGGCTAGGAATTTGAAAAAAGTCACCCTGTACGATCGTTTCATCGTCTACTATACAGAAACAAAATTTCCAAAAAAAAATCGTCTGAAGAACTTTCATGTTATTTATTTTCTCCAAATTCTTGCTTGCGTTTCTATAAGGATTTTTTTCTTGCTTTATAAGTCTTCAGGCTATACTTCCTTTCAAATTTTTTGATAAAGATTCAAAGCAATTAATTTTTTGTGACACTTTTCTTCCAGAGGTGAGGTGAATTTCTCTCAAAGTCCTTTCTATTTTGCCTAAGTCCTACAGCCTGAAGATACTATTTGTCTTCCATTACCAGATTACCATTCAGTGATCATGACTTCTTTATATAATATGATGACCCAAGAAACTGTATTTTGCGGCACAACAGCCTTCCTTGCAATTATTTTATATGCACAGAAAAAATTATTACCGTCTTTTTTTCAATTAACTCAGTTGTTTAATTTTGCGGCAAAATTTAATAAATATATTCAAGAAAAAATAAAATAAAAATAATTTTTTGTATGATTTTAACATTTTTAATTCATTCAATCATCAACTTGATTGATTTAATTAACTTATTAATTGGGAATTTTTTTCTGTTTTGTATTTTTTATAGTTTTTAGTAATTGATATAGTCATTTTGGTGAGAGGTGCAAATTTAAACAAGTTTATAATTGAATGAATTATTTTCATATATATTTGTTAATTGGTGACTTTTTTCTGTGTGACCAATGCAAGATTTCATGAAAAAATTTAATTATGTGTTTAGGTGTTTTTTGTTAAACTTTCATTTTAGAAATGCCATTGTCCACATCAAAATGGTGGTGAGCGTAAAAGTCGACATATCATGCCAATTTTTTGTTGAGGGATTTATAATTACATAGATTTATAATTAGCTCCAGAAGCTAAAAGTCTATTTTAAGTTTACTTTAGTTTTTGAGATAAACCGTTATATAGAACGTTAATTAGACTAAACCACATAGTGCAGTATATCTCGAGAATGATTTGCCTGATTTGAATTAATAAATTTGCAATAGATTCCGATTTAAATTACTCTGGTCGTCAAAAAAATCCTCCCTTAAAAACGAACAGTTGGATTTGATGCGCTAAACACAAATCTGTTTTCATTTTTTTTTCCTTCAGGTCTGAATATTTTTTTACGGGTGTGTCTAATATTTCGCCCATAGTAAGGCCATAACTCTTGTATGTTTCCTCATACAAGTGATACACCAAAAGATGCGGACTAAACATATCTTCAAGTCATCAAGTCATATGATCAATAGTTTCAGTTATTTTGAAATAAGTGTCCGGAGAAAACTTTTAGATTTTTTTGTTACTAAAATTTCCTTTGATAAATGAAAACATAAAAAATGTTTCAGTTTATCATCTTTAACTTAAAGCTGGTAATGCTGCGAATAAAATAAGTCATGTATAGTTACGGACAAAAAATAGGGTCAAGTATATTTATTTTAAATTTGTTGAGTTTTTGACAAAATTTTATGCAAAACAATACAACTTTTAATGCCATATCATTGCGAATATATTGAATTATAAACCTATACAAGAATAATATCCTTTAACATTATCCCAATAACGGTACATCGTCTCAAACGCATAAAGTCCTTTTTCAGTGTGAACAAAAAATAGGGTCAGCAGTAAATTTTTAAAGTTTTATAAAATTTTATTAAACTTAACTTTTTTTTTATTAAATCTTGATAACAATATTAAAAATAAAATATTGAGACAAGATAAGAAATAATTATTATCTCTAATTCCGAGAACTACTCGTATCAAAAAGGGGTATATAGAATTGAGTGATTAAAAATATGGGTAAAATCGAAGGTACCAACAAAAAATAAGTAGCGAAATCGATCATTATAGTTTAACAATTTTATTTTAAATTAAAAGGCTGAATTTCAAAGAAATTTAAAAAGATTTAGAGCAAAAAAGTTCTTTGGAAACAGAAATTCACCAATAAATTTTACTAAGTTTGGAAGTTTTAATTCTGTTAAGTCGGTTCAAAATCTACTTGGGACATAAATTTCTTCTAGGAACATAAAAAAAAACAATTGGAGGAACCATTATTTCTTTGGAAGACTATTCTAGAGCTATCTGATGCTGAGATATTGACCTGACAATTTGAAATAGTAGTAACCCACACTGTTATATTAACAACACCGTTATACCTAATTGTATAGGGGGTATTAGATGTTTCCATATCTGTATTTCTTGGGCCCATACGAAAGTTTTGCGACTTAACTTTTATATTAATTTATAAAACAAATACTTCTGTTTTTAGAAGATAACATGCAGTTATATGAGGATACTATTTAAGAATTTCCCGGTCTGTATTATAAGACTGGGGCCTTCCAGAATGGTATTTTAAATAAATTATATTTTCGCCAATTATTCTCTCATATTCGTAGAAGAAAATTATATTCCTGCCGAATTTTGAATCGAGTTTTTGGCACAAAAGGTACAATACTTGCTAAATATTTTTGGTGATTTTCTGTTCCCGAAGAACTTTTTACATTAAATCTTTTTTAACTGCTGATTATATCTCCTAAACTATTGAGCAGAAAAAAATTGTATACCAGAACGACCTAAAGCCAATTTTATTCCCCATATTTTGGTGTATCGTTTATATAAATCGTGCATACCGTTCTTATTTATTATTTAGGGCGCAATATTAGACACGTCCATAAAAAAATCTCGACCTAATGGGAAAAAACTGAAAGCAGATTCGAGTTTAGCATGTAGAATTTCATCTAGTCCACATATTTTTTATATCTTTTTTTTTTTTTTGTTTTTTTTTTTGAGGACGAAAAAAAAGTATTAATGCTTTTTACTACTTCACATTCCATATATAGCATTTATATTTCCAATTACTATTAAATTCCTCATTTATCTAATAAATTTGTGTTTTTTGTCAAAAACAATATTTTAATGCATTAAACCTCGTAGTCCGAGTGTCTGTTATTAAATGAAATCAACATAATTTACTGATTAGGGTGCGGTAAAGATAAGCAGCTCAAAAAAAAAAAAAAAAAATTGATTTTAAAATTAACAAAAAAAATAAAAAAAATGAGTAGAACTAAAAGTATTTGTGCACACATACATTTAAGATGAGTAGCCATAAATTGAAATGTAGACAAACCAAAAAAATAAATGAATATAAAATAAATTTGCGCAATCCTCAAAACAGGAACACGTAAAGGAGAGAGCAACAAAAAAAAAACTCGGATACAATTTATGATCACACATTTAAAATAAATGCATACGACGAACTAACAGTGAATGAATGAGTTTGAAACGAATGAAAAAATATATAAGCAGCATGATGCACTGCTCTGTTAAAATATTTTCAAGTTACAGTCGAGGAAATTTGTATGGTTTTCAGGTTATTTTTATTATTTTCCAATATTTTGTTTATTTTTTGTATTGAAAAATTCCAAAACAAATAAAAATAGTAAAAAAAAATAGCAGTCAAACGAACAGACATAATATTTCCATTAATAAGTTCTAGGGTCTAGTCGTTTATGAAATTAACTTTAATTCCAAAGTAATTACCTACAACAGTTGTAGATATAAATTAAATATCTTAGTTTTTTTTTTTTTAACCAACCATCAAAAAGATGAGGGGTATATTGATTTTGTCATTTCGTGTACAACATGTCAACATGTCTGTCTGTCTGTTGAAAGCAGAATAGGGCTCGAACGGGACCATCTAGGATGATGAAATGTGTCTGAAATATTTTTTATATAAGGTTTGTTTGGTATTGAAAATGGGCAAAATTGGTTAATAAACAAAAAAGTTATGTGCCAAATACTAGAAACACAGGGTGTCTGTTGTAGCTTCATTTCATACTTTTCTGCGGATATCTCTTAAACAAAAGTATGTGTGACAACGAAATTTTGTACAATACTAAACAAACTTTATAAAAATAAATATTGAGCCAAATTTCGTCCCTTTAGATTGTCCCGTTCGAGCCCTATTCTACTTTCAACAGACAGACAGACGGACGGACCCTTCATCTTTTTTATGGTACGTATAAAAAAGGGCGTGTTCCACCCACTTTACCGTCCACCTCCCATATAATGTTAAATTTGAAAAAATTTATGGTGGGCCAAGCGGAATATAACGTTCACGCTTTTTTTTTAATTTACTTCAAGTCGACTTCTTCCTTTTAAAGAAATTTTAATCAGTCAAAGATTCAAATATAAAAGGATATTTTTTTTACATATTAAAATGAGTAAATTATTATTAAAATTCATCTTAAAAATAGTGCCTTTATTCTAACGCCCCACACTGTTTAAGGAGTGACTGGATGATTGGTCAACATTTTTGTTAAACATTTTCAACTTCACCTTAAAACAAAATCCATGAAATTTATAGCAAATGCAATAATTTCAATTAACAACAATTTATTGCACCAAAGAAATTTGTTTATTTTCGTTAAATAAAACTTCAAAAATGCACACATCTCTTTATTTATTTTATTTATATATTTTTCTTTTCTGCTCAACTTCTACATCCAATACAAAGTTGTTATCACTAGAAATTAGAACAAAAATATTTTCTTTCCTATAATGAAAATAAACATAAAAAAATTGCTCAGCATCCACTCATGTGTCTATAAATAAATGCAATTAACCATTTAAGGCTTATATGATATATTAACAATATCCAATTACGACCATCATTTCTAGTTCCACTTGACATCATAGCAGTATCCAGCGTATAGTGTAGCAATGTTTTGGTGGATTTTTTAAATGTTTCATCGCGTTTATTTTGACGTAAACAGATGCGTATCAAATCGTCCATAACATATAAATTCATGGGATAACAGGCACCTAAAGCTGTTCCCAAAGTGACTATTATTTGCTTTTCCTGTTGATCTGGTAAAATACAGGTAAAATTAAGGACCGATAAAACTTCAATAATTTTGCAAATATGTATAGGGGATTTTTTAAAGAAGACTCCATATTCTGTTGGGGCTTTGATAGAGTGATATATAACAAACGGTTCTCCAACATTTATCCAGTTATCGTGATATTTTATGAGAACTTCTTGAGGATAAACTCCTCGGCAGTACACTTCAAATTGATTACCAATTACGAAATTGCAACGTTCAGATTGTGCTTGTAGCAGCCAAAATTGTAAAATAATATAAAGCAAAAATGTGCACAATTTAAACATTTTCTTTAAGAAATTTAAATAAAATTTGTAGTAATTAGTTTTATTTTGAAATAGAAATTTGTCTTTAAATAAATGTCATAAAACGTGGGCAAAAAGAAAATACTATTAGGTTTATGCATTAATTCCTATCACTTTTTAATGAAATATTAATGATTATTTCCAGATAATAGATGTATCACAAATCAAAAGCACTAACATTGGGGGTAAATTTTGTGAATAGAGGTGATTAATTGAATTTTGAAATTTAAGTTTTCGTGATAAAGTTGGTACCGAATAAAATTATATAATAAATAAAATTATGTGTCAATAGCAGGGACTGTAAATAACAGTTATTTTTAAATTTTAAAACAAAAAAAGCAGTTATAACGAAATATCGGACAACTCATTTATTTACACCGTTGTGATCGTTATGTGCTCGACTTTCTTACAGTACTATGCTTTTTAAATTTTTGATTTTTATTTTTTCGAGCAGAAATAAAACTTATTTTTTATTTTTATTTTTTCAAGCAGAAATAAAAGTTATTTTGTGATTTTTATCATCTTTAAAACTAGTTATTAAGAAACGCCAAAAATATTCATTATCCCACACACCGAAAGCCTGCAGCTAGAGCAAGGAAATGTAGAACTTAAGGAGTGAGATCGAAAAATTCTTAACATACATAATATTCAATAACTTGGAAACGGTTGATCTTAGAGTTTTCATTATTCTTTTAGTCATTTGATAATTTAGCACAGATCACAGAAATATATAATTTTTAACCACTAATTATAAAATTGTGGACCATTTCTTTGGAGATTTGATAGTTGCTTCAGTCACTTTTTTGGAACAGTGTGCACATCTTCTTTTAAAATCTTCGGTATTTTGGGACACCTTTTTTGTGCTCTTGAATTCACTTTTCACAAGAGCTCAATATCTCTCCACTGGTCTAAGCTATGGACAATTTTGAAAATTGACCTCTCTTGGTACTAAAACTATGTTATTGATTTGGTACCACTCCAGAGCTTTCTTACCGTAGTGACATGATACCAAATGGGTCCAAAAACATTTGGACACGTTGTGCTTTCTTAAGAAAAGAAGAAGTCTTTTTTGCAAATATTCCTTTATGCATATTTTGGTATTTATAGATCCGAATGTATCGAACGTTTTGGTACTTTTTAGTTTTTCTATAATATTTAACCTAGAAACATTAAATTAAAGATATTTGGTCCTAAATGAATGAGAATCCATGAGGGGACTTTATGGTACTTTTTTGTTCTTCTAATGGTACTTTTTAGTTTTTCTATAATATTTAACCTAAAACATTAAATTATAGATACTTGGTTTTAAATGAATACGGTTTTTACCCGCATTCTCCGTACCAGACACATGTCCGATTATTTTTTAAATGAATAACAATAGCTGTTCAACTTTTTTGGTATTTATATTAGTTTAGAACATATAAGGTTACCGTTTTTACCCCTTAAACAATCAAATTTCCAAAAAATCCCGTCTTAGTGGATCTATATGAAGGAAGACCTACCTAAGTTCTACATTTCGTAGCTCTAGCTACAGGCTTTCGGTCTGTGGGATGATAAATATTTTTGGCGTTTCTTAATAACTAGTTTTAAAGATGATGAAAATCACAAAATAACTTTTATTTCTGCTCGAAAATAGTAAAAGTCAAAAAATAACTTTTATTTTTGCTCGAAAAAAATAAAAATCAGAAAATAACAGTTATTTTTGTTTGAAAAAATAAAAAGCAAAAAATAACTTTTATTTCTGCTCGAAAAAATAAAAAGCAAAAAACAACTTTTATTTCTGCTCAAAAAAATAAAAATCAAAAAATAACTTTTATTTCCGCTCGAAAAAATCAAAAAATAACTGTTATTTCCGGACTTTTATGATAAAAGTCATAACTGTTACGGTCCCTGGTCAATAGCGATTAAAATCATCATTCTAGGTTGTGTTGTTTTCCTGTACGGAGCTGTCAAATAAAAATTTGTATACCCTATACCACCATAGGTAGTTGGGGTATAAAGTGTTTGTGCAAATATTGTAACGCAGAGAAAAAAATCTTTCCACCCCCACCTTAAAGTGTACCATTCGACTCAGAATCACTTTCTGAGTCGATTTAACCATATCCGTCCATCGGCTAGCTGGCTGTCCATGTAAAGCTTGTGCGCAAAGTACAGTTCGCAATTTTGAAAATAATTTGATGAAATTTGGTACCAATGATTTTTGATGGCTCCGATGCAAATGTCCTTTCGGAATAGAGTTTTGGAATAAGAGTAAAACATATTCATGGAATAAAATTTTCTGAAAAATAGTACATTTTGTCTACTTTAATAATTTGAAAAAAAAACGTGCAGATATATAGCTCGATTTAAATTTTTTTTTTTTCGAAAAAACACTAGTAGATCTCATGCAAAAAAAAAAACCCTAAGTGCAAACTGTTAAAATTCCAAAAAAAAAAAAAAAAAATATATATATATATATATATATATATATATATATATATATATATATATATATATATATATATATATATATATATATATATATATATATATATATATATATATATACATATATATATATATATATATATATATATATATATATATATATATATATATATATATATATATATATATATATATATATATATATATATATATATATATATATATATATATATATATATATATATATATATATTTACTTTCCGATTAATATAAAAAAAAAATATATTAATTATTAAATATTGATATCACCTTTTCTTGAATTAGGTGCCATTTTTGATCCATTCAACCCCAATGTATAAACTGATGGACGGACATTACTACTCTGCCAAAAGAAAAAAAATTAATTTTTTTACTTACTAATAAATTCAAAAATAAAATTTGATATCTCCTTTCAAAGAATTACGCATCATATTTTTATGCGTTTGTGCTGATAATGATTACACCCAAAAACAGTGGTCTAACACCCATCTTAATTTACACCAATCGGCTAAGAATCATTTTCTGAGTCAATTTAACGATCTCAGTCCTTCCGTCTGTCTGCAAAATGGTGATATCAATTACTAAAAACTGTAAAAAAAATTAAAATATATTTTTTTAATTAAAAAACTAATTAAATCAATTAAGTGGATGATTGAATGAATTAAAAAATTAAATAAGATGATTTTATTTTTACTTTTAATTTAAAATATTTATTAAATTAAAATGCAAAATTAAACAACAACGTTAATTGAAAAATATACGATAATAATTATTTTTAGTTGAATGAATTATTTAATAATATATTTGGAAACTGTATCTTAACGACGATTTAATTACTAATTTATTATCTACAAATCGCTAGTTGATTTATATAGGATGATTCTATGACATGAATTTAATTAATCATAATGAAATTTGAAAAAAAAAAAAAAAACATAATGAAAAGTATAAATGATTGAATGGACCATGTAAACAACATATGGATTTTGTCTCATAAAAAATATCTCTCGTGTACATTTCACAAAGTTTTAACAACTTGACTTGGCGTCATTTATATATACTAATTTGGTATTGATTTACCAGGATGGCAGTGTCTTGATCCATTAACCACAGAATGGATTAAATGAAATCAATTAATTATACCCATTTGACATTGTTTTTAGCTCTAATAAATTAAAATGGCGTATCTACTAGGCTAACAAAATTTCAAGAGGTTTATTCCAAAGAAACTTAATCCGCAATATTTTCAATCGATCTACACTTCCGTGTAGAAAGCTAGAGTTCCCGAGTTCATTGTTTTGATTTATATAGGGTACTCCACCAAAAATCCAATCTTGAAAGATTAAGGTTATCCAAAATTAATTACATGTGTTAACCGTAACGCGGTACAGTTAGGCAACATCAAACATTTAGCCAATGCGGGGGTGAAACTCAAAATTCTCGAAAAAAATAACTATACTAAAGAGAATTGTTACTCAACTCAGAGCTAATTTACGAATGATACTGATTAGTTGCTCATTCCTAATCAGTATCATTCGTAAATTAGCTCTGAGTTGAGTAACAATTCTCTTTATTATAGTTATTTTTTAAACACAACCAGCAAATCTTAACACATGTTTTACCCTCAAGTTTTTTCCGAAGAAATTTTTATTTTTTTTTTTTATCTAGTTACCATTGAAAAAGATGTCAGTTATTATTTTTAAAGACAACCATTTTGATTTGTTTTGAGTTTGATCAAAATGAGTCCCGAAAAAAAGTATTAATCAGATTATTAAAAATTAAAAAAATAAAAATAATTTGTTGGACTCATGTCACTAAGGTAAGAAAGCTCTGGAGTGGTACCAAAACAATAACATAGTTTTTGTACCAAGAGAGTTCAATGCTCCAATTTGTCCGGAGCTAAAATAAAAAAATATTGGGCTTTTCTGAAAAGAGAATTTAAATATCGAAGATTTTAAAAGGATATGGACAAACTGTTCCAATAAAAATGACTGAAACAACTGTCAAATCTCTTATGAAAGGATTACCAGAAAAGGTCCACGAGTTCAGAAATAGTGGTTAAAACCAGGGATCGTAAATGACTATTATTACAATTTTTTAAACTAAAAAATATCAGAATGATCTAAGCATTTTAGAAATATGTTTTAGAATAATGCAATAAACTTTTGATTTTTATAAAAAAATCAATAAATAGAATTATTTTTGATTTTTATTTTTTGCTCAAAATATATAATGATTACTATTCGACTTTTATTTTTTAAATAATTAAAATTTTTAATAAATATGAATCATTATATTGTGATGCAAAAAATAAAAGTCAAAAAATAATCATTAAATTATTAAATTTTTAATATAAAACTCATATTCGTTACGGTCCCTGGTTAGAACTATTAAAGTTATATTTTTCTGTGATGTATAATACAATATAAATTAAAAATCAAAAGATGAACCATTTTCAAATTATTGAATTTTATTTATGATAAGATTTTTTTGATGTCACTCCTTATTTAATATCGCTTCAAACATTTATATAATTGATCGGCAAAAAGAGAGGAGATAAAAGTTAAATTTATTGGGGATGCTTTCCTCTTTTATACTCTTCATTGCAAATATGTTTGCTGAAAGCTAACATAAAACTATATATTTTTTTTCTATTTTTGTTGACATTCGTGTTGTGTATGTGAAAATTCTAAAAAACATTTGGCCTCCGGGCAGTGTTACCGTTGAGAATTTTTAAAATGTGTCCAAAAAAGGAGATTTCAAAATAAAAAGTCGCCAAAAAAGGGAATTTTTTGAAAAAAGGGCCCAACTCCTTTAAAACCTAAAAGAACTCCTAAAATTTGTTTGTTTGATAACAACAAATTTTGTATTTTAAGAAAAACTACAAAATTTAGTTCTATTAATAACAAAGTAATTTAATATTATTTTACAACAATTTTTATTATTGCAAAAATAAAGATTTTTTCATAAAAATATTTAACATACAATACTCTTTTAATTAGTTAAACTTCTGTACTTTTGCAGGAGTTCTTCACTCGTACTCTAGTTTTTCAAATTTAGGATGGAACGCATGGATCTACAAGTATTGTCATAAGTCCCTTAGATAAACTATTTCTTATTTTTGATAATCTAGTAAAAAAAACACGTTCCCCGAGGGATTGCTCTGAGTAATGTAAAATTTAAATTAGGATATAAACAGTGTTGCCAGGACTTCAGAAAAAAGAAGCTAAATTGGAAGCTAAAAAAGGTCAGAAAAGGCTAAATGTCCCAAAAAATAAAGCCAGAAAAAAGCAAGTATATTGTTTTATTTAAAAACGCATTTATTTTGTTGTTCTCATTTGATTTTGGTATTTCTTAAGGATATATTAGTGAATTTATAAATATAACATAAATGATTCCTATGGGTAATAAAGTTTGTAAAAAAAAAAACAATTAAAATATTCTTGTAGAATGAAGCGCCGCAGGAGAACATTTTCGTTACATATAAATAATTTAGATTTTTTGTGCGAATTAATACACAAAACTGCTTAAATTGATGATACTGTAAAAATAAAATTAGCAAATTTTTAGTCTTTTTAAAGCTATGTTAAGAATGAAAAAAAGGCTAGAAAAAAAGCTAGAAGCTAAAACGAAAATTTTGAGGCTAAAAGCAAAATAAAAGGCTAGATTTAGCCTTAAAAAAGCTAAACTGGCAACACTTGATATATTTTTTTTTTTTTTTCAATCCAGTCCAAAAAATTTGGCATATGATAATATAAATAGCTGTTCATAAACTTTATTATTATTTTTAATTACCAACAGTTTCAGTTCATTTATAAATCCTCCACGGTTTTTTATATAACTATACTGTGAGACAGTCCCAAAATTATTAATTTATTTGTTGAAATTAATATATAATGGGTCGATATATTTCAAACAACTTAGTTTATCGTAATTTAGCACATAGCCTTATAAAGTCGCCATTTAGTCGCCATTTAAAAAGGGGCCAAAAAAGTGGCCAGGTGGTTGATAAAGGCGCAAATGGCGACTAAAGTCGCCAAACGGTAACGCTGCCTCCGGGCGCTGTGGGTGCCGATTATTGATTTGTGCGGAATTTAAGCATGTGATTCACGGGTGATGATGTTTATTGGAATTACACTCACACTATTTCTCAATACATCCAATAGTTTTTTTCTAAAAAAAAAAAAAAAAAAAATTAAAAAAATCATTTGTAAACGTCAAAAATGCAAATTTTTGTTTTTAAATTTTTAAGATAAATTGGTTTCGAATAAAAAAAAGACACATACCATTCAAATTAATGCATAACTTATAATTTATTCACAAATTAGTGCAAATACTCATTTATAAATTACATAGAAATGTTAAAAAAAATTTGAAAGTAAATAGGATAAAATAATCGAATATGTACAGCTAAATACAGAACAAAAGACAATTGTATATATTAAACTAGTAATATTCCATTTATTTCCATTTAAGAATATCGAAATATATGTCACAACTAAAAAAAAAAAAACACCTTAAAACTAGAGCATTCAAAATTATTATAACAAAGTTGCACGTAAATAAGCGTGTTTTAGTTATATTAACCATAAAAAATCTTACTTTAAAAACATAAACATTATAAACTTTCAATCACCAATAGTAAAACCAAAGAAGCAAATTCCAAGCTAAACTAAAGCCAAAAGTGATAAAATGATTGATTTAAAGATTAAAAACAACAACATGCATTTTAAACTTAAATGGCCACTTATTACAACTTTAAATGGTATTTTACACCATAAATTCACCCAAAATATTTACAATTTAATACACATTGGATGCATTTTAAAGTATCGGGACCATGAAAAGCCCAAAAAATTCATCGACAACTAAAAAAATGTTAAAATCAATGCGCCTATAACATTGAAAATTAAACAACAGAACAACGTAAAAACAATGGCATGTTAAAGAATAAAGATACAAATCGTTATGGCCAATAATAATTCATTTTATGAGGCAATTTTTTTTTTTTTTTTTTTTTTTCTAAAACTCTGTAACATGAAAATTTTCTTAACAAAAAAGTAAACCTATTGATCGTTGCCAGTTAAAAGGCCGCGAGGCCATACACAAAATATTTTTTTTTTGTTTTTTGCTCGTACTTTGGCCACAAATACATATTATCTGTGTTGCACTTGTTGTCTTATTGCGCACGTTTGTTGAGGTCTAAACAAAAAACATACCTCATCCAGGTTGCATAAAAATATATATAAATCTGATGACTGACCACCAAAACCAAAAATAAAAATCCAACAACAATTTAGCTCTGGTAAGGAGATTTAACAAGCATTGATTGTAAGCTGTGTAAAGATTTAATATTTCTTTTTTTGGTGGTAGTTCCTAAAAAACAAAAACGAAATAATATCTTCAGTAAGACAAAAACACTTTACATAGAGGTAAAGTCTATATCAGGGTTTTACATAAAATAAATGTCGAGATTATAATGTATTTTTTTGCTTTTGCAGTTTTCATATTTGTTGTTATTTCTGTAGCTTTTTGCTACTAGAGAGATCATGTCAGATTGTCTTCCAATATGCTAGATATTCGCCTGTGTATGTTTAAAATGTTTAAATGCGAATTGTTTTTTTGTTCTTATGTGTATATTTTGGTTGGGTTTTAACGGCTGTAACAGTGGGGCCAGAAGCAAAATTTTTGGTAATTAATCTGTATCTTCCAAACTGCTTGTCTGATTTAATTGAAATGTGTAGAACAGTTGTAGAGGACGACCTATTATTTCCAAAAAATCATACAGTAGTCACCCTGTGATAACATGAGATAAACTACAGGGTGTCAAAATTGGCTATCTTGAGTATGTAAAATTAAAAAATAATAATAATGTAACTTCTACAAGTCAAGTCCGATTTTTTATACTTTTGTAAAGTGCTTGGCAAGATAAAAAATAAACTAACTCACATAAGTTATTTGTTACAGTATATCTTTATTTATGCATAATTTTTGAACTTTTGATTTTTTCCTCGACTTTATTTCGTTTTTCGGGAATAAGTCCTAAGGTACATGAGGAAAATTTTTTGAAAAATATTTTGTAATATATGTCAAAATAATATGCCAAAAAAATTTTCGATTATCTAAACATAAAAAATATTCAAAGTTATCACTCTGAAATTAGCATCAAAAATGGAAATTCGTTCGTTTTCTGTCAGTTTTTTTTATAAATTAATTGTATTGAAGAATTTTTTTTTATAAAATGCATATGGGCAATTATCAAAAATTTTTGATTTTAGCCCTTCAAAAAAATATTAATTTTTTTTGATGGCACATTAAAATCCTTTCGTATAAATATAAAGTGACTCGAATGCATGTAGAATCAGTTCGCGTTAATCATTTCATGTGAGGGGCGCGAAAGTTATGGCGGTTTAAAGTTGAACATATAAAAATTTTTACAAATTAGAAATTTATGTACAATTCTGGTCAAAATTACACTTAATATCGAAACCTACTGAATTATTCATATAAAATTTATGATATTTTCAATGTTTGGTGGTATTAGTGCAGCATATTTTACGGTTTCCTAGTAAAATTTTAAAAATTTTCTTTTCAATAAAAATCGCGATTTTTAAAAATAATATTTTATGTTTTTATATTTTTTGGTCCATAAAATGTTTATCTTTATAATTATGTAAATTGTAGTTAATTTCATGCTGTCCACACGATGTGCCTTAGCGAAATGTGTTTTGACAAAAGTGTCCCGTTTTCAATTATCAACGACATTTGACTTAAATTTATGATCCCAATCAATTATATTTATCGCCACTCTTATATCTATATATCTAATATTTGTTTAAATTGCAATTTTCTATATAAAAATACAAAAACAAAAAGTGCAATTTCAACATAATTTTCAAAAAATCCATAAAATTTTTGTTTTAAATTTATTTTTAATGCTCCTCCGATTTTGTTAAGTAAAATGACAAAAAACTAAGTTCACGCAGTAATCCAAGCAATTCCATATGAAAATGTGAATGTGCCTCGCAAAAACTGACTTTTTGAAAATTTTTCGCACTTGTTTTCCAAACTTTGAGACTATCTACTACGTAGACTGTTTCGGGCACATCAACTGAATATAGCGCAAAATACGCACAATTACAACAAGTATTAATTCCTATCCCAAATTTTGTATTCGGTGGAGAGGCGGACAGACCCCGCCCAAAAAACTGAACAATTTAAAAACCAAACAATTTTATCATCAAAACTTTACTACCCTGTATTTAGTTATTGAAATTCTGCACAACATCACAGATGGTGTGGAATTTATGTACAAAGTCCGATTGGTTTACTTATGATAGAGAAAGATCAAAAAGTGTAAACGTGCGAACAAAAATTGTAGAGGAATGGTAAAAACTTAAGTAGTTTTTATCAGTTTTTCTCTATTCTTGAACTTTGAACAACAATAAGGGTAGAAAAAGAAAACTATTGTGCTAAAATTTTGCACTCTATTAGTTTCAAGTCTTGTGAGTTCAGATCTGTAACCAATTTGTTTAAAATATCATTACCACAAAACTTATTAAGGATTTAAGTCAGTTTCAGCCAGGTTAAACATTTTTGATAATTGCCCATATCAGTCTATTATTGCTCCCAAAATTATTCAAAAAGCTTTAACAACGAATTTTTAGCAATTTTTTTTTTAAATAAAAAATATAAAAACCGAAAGAATAATATTTTTTAAATCAAAATTCTGACAACTTTTCAAGAACATATAAAATATTAAAATAATATAAAAGTAGACTTATTTGTCAGTCTAATGTATACATAGGTCGTTTTAAAATCATATTATAATAGCCCCAAAACTGACAACTCATGTCAACTCTTACTAAATTGACTATTTTATAATATTTTCCTGGGCATTTCCATAGGTGCATGCATATACGTAACACAAAATTGTACTGTTTTTAACTAGACAATATTCATAATATTTCAACTTTCAATGACACACATTGGGGTAAAATGTGTCAAAAGTGGCGATAACTTGAATTTTTAAATTTAAATTTTTGTAATGAAGTTGGATACCGAATAAAAATATACGTCTTTTAAATTAAAAAATTTAAAATGAAACCATTAACTTCAGATATTTAAATGTACTTTTCTTCAAGTATTTTTAAATTATATTTTGTCCTAATATTTTTGTTATTTTTTTGAAAATTGTCCTAAAATGCACTAATTTTCAATTTTCATGGAATGTAACTTAAAATGTTACAGGATATTTGTTCTGAAATTTTTCTGAAAAATAGTACATATTGTCCACTTTAATAATATGAAAAAAAATCTTGCGCATATATAGCCCGATTTGAGAAATATATTTTTTTTTTTTTTCGAAAAAACTCCAGCAGATTTCATACAAAAAACAGCTTAAGTACTAGGGTATCCAATTATTCGGGTTTTCATATTAATCGGTTTATTCGACAAATAATTATTCAAGGTTAAAAGTTGATCGGTTAGTAACCGATTAATGACAAATTATTCGATTAACCGAATAGTCGCAGTAATACATATTAGACATATAAATAAGATTCTAAATAACTGTTTCAATCGATTAAATATTATAATAAGTATTTAATCGATTAAAACAGTTATTTAGAATCTTAACATAGAACATACAGTTTATCTTATTAGTTCATTCGGAAATTCGACCTAATACTACAAAATATTCTCCTAATTCAACTGTATTTAATAAATCTTTTTATTTTCTGTGTGAGCATAATTTTCTCTCATAAAAGTAAAAATTAATATTAATATGTTTACGTACATTGGATGATGAACATTAAAATATTTATGACTTATATAACTCTGAATTTACTTTACTTACAACTATATTTTCGCATTTTCTATTGTTACAAGATCAAGTATTTGAAAAATTTTAATCTTTTTATGTCGTATTTTATCAAATGAATTGTCTCAATAAAAAAGAATATCCAAAGAAGTAATTAAGATCCTAAACTTGTGATCCAGAAGTACTACATTTAACATAGACTTGTTCTCTTGGTTTTGATACCTATTCAGTGAGAAGGTAGTCATGTTTACGACTTCATGCAAAATTTCAATGAATGTCCAAATAAATTTTTATTGGCGAAGGGAATTTAATTTTCATTTTTATATCAATTAACATATTTTTTAACAAAAAAATATGAATAATACTATTTTTCATTTCCATAACAGATCTTTTTAGTAACAAGTATTTAAAAAATTAACAACCACATCTCAACGTTTTATAGCAGAACAATTCATTTTAATTTTTTTATGGTATCTTTTGATGCTAAAGAACATGACAATGTATACTTATTGATACTTTGAAAGTAATGAAAAAGTAGGTTAGGTTAGGTTGAAAAGGGTGGCATATTCACGCCTCCACCCAGAGACCAAAAACGATCCATTGTGATTCCTTTAAGAAATAGAAGAAGAAAAAGGTTAGAACATAGATAAAGAAAAGAAGTGTGTAACCTAAATCCTAGCAATCAGTTCTGATTGCCCCTAAGTCATCCTATTCTCATTACAAATCCTATGAGAATAATAAGCCCTTTACCCGTAATCTCATCTACTTAGTTCATGCAGTATGTGGCTTTCAAACCACTTCAGCCTTCGTAGCTGAAGCCCATTTTCTTTGCTTTATCAAACATTAAACAGTAGGGCAGAATCGAAAAAAATCTGTAAGATCTAATCGGCTGGTTAGATTTATATGAAATTTGACATAGGAGTAGTAGAGGACAGTAGGATTTTGAGTGTAGAAGCAGAATCCCATACACACTCTAGGAGCGTAACTATGGGGGTTCAAAATAGGGTACTAATGTAATAGAAAATGTTTAACCACTAGCGAATTTTTGTTCCTTACCTGATTCCCAAGTTTTTTATATCACCTTAAAGTCCTTGATAAATCCTTTAGAAAACATGCTTGCATGCACTATTTCTGTTATATATTCTTCGATATATTTTCATTTGAAATTTCAACAATCTGAACTTTGAAAGATGTTGGTCAAGTCTTTTCCATATATATCCCAACATTTTCAACCGATTTTATCATGTTTTTTGCAATTTAGTAAAGGACAAAATTTGAAGTCGATATTTTTATTGAGTCGAAAAATAATTTTAATAATTGTTTTTCGACTCAATAAAATTTGCAAAAAATAACAAACAGACGGACGGAAGGTCGGACATTAGAATACTCTAAAAAAGCCTTAGAATTCCAAAAATATATATATTTTTTTTTTACTTCTTGACCACTAAAAAAAAAACTGAATATAAATATTAAAGTATTGATATCAACTTCTCTAATTTAAGCGCCATTTCGAACCCATTTAAGACAAATCTATAGACGAACGGACATTGTCATTCGGCCAAAAATATATTTTAAAATTCTAAAAATGCATTTCTTTACTAACTAATAAATAGAAAAATAGAAAGTGATCATCAAAATTTATATATCACATTTTCCTGAATTAAGCGCCATTTTCGACCTATTTAACCCAAATGTATAGACGGAAGGACCAACATTACCATTCTGGCAAAAAACATTTTATAATTATACCCTACACCACCATAGGTGGGGAGGGTATTATGCGTTTGTGCTGATGTTTGTAACACCCAAAAATATTGGTCTAAGACCCACTTTAATTTATACCAATCTGCTCAGAATCACTTTCTGAGTCGATTTAACGATGTCCGTCCGTCCGTCCGTCCGTCTGACCGTCCGACCGTCCATGTAAACCTTGTAATCAAACTACAGGTCGCAATTTTTAACCAAAATGTATGAAATTTGGTACACAAGTTTCCTTTGATGCAGGGACGAAGCCTATGATCGGTCCATTATTTCACCTAGCCCCCATACAAATGTCCTCCCGGAAAATGGTTTAACGATATAGAAATATTTTAATGAAATTTGGCACATATAAGTTTCATATAAGTCCAAATAAGTGTGGCGATTTTTAAAAAGATCGGTCCATAATTACTCATAGTTCCCATATAAACCCCTTTTCAGAAAATCACTTAACGGGCATAAATCCCATTAAAATGTTAGTATCAAGTTAATATTCGACACAATTAAGCTTTATATGAACATAAATGATAGTGCTAAATTTTACAAATATCGGTCCATAATTTACCATAGCTCCCATATAAGGCCCTCTTTCAGGAATCACCCAAAAGTGAATAAATTCATGTAAATGTCAGCATCAACGTAATATTCTGAATTCGTATGTTTTATTTTACATTTATGAGTATCTGTCCACATTTGACTCCAAGTCTAATAAAGGACCCCTCCCCGAATTATACCGTACACAATGGTGTAGGGTATCATATGGTCGGGCTTGACCGACTATATCTTTTTCTCTCGTTCTAAAACTACATTTTTTACTTAATAATAAATATATTATTTTTTTTTTTGTAAATAGACAAATTTAAACGTGATCATTAAGGTGTTGACCTTTCCCTGAATTATGCATAATTTTCCACCCATTTAACTCTAATGTATGGACAGATGGACATTACCATTCTGCCGAAAAAAAATCTTAAAATTCTAAAAATTCATTCTTTTTATACACAACACCACCATAAATGGTTGGGGTATTATGCGTTTGTGCTGATGTTTGTAACGCATAGAAAAAACCATCAGACCACCACCTTAAAGTATACCGTTCGAGTCAGAATCACTTCCTGAGTCGATTTAACGATGTCCGTCCGTCCGTCTGACTGTCTGTCTGTCCATGTAAACCTTGTAATCAAACTACAGGTCGGAATTTTAAAGATAAGTCAATGAAATTTAGCACACCATCTTCTATTAGGTCAAGGACGAACCCTATTGAAACTGGTTATGATCGGTCCATTATTTCAGCTAGCCCCCACACAAATCCATTAAATAGAGGAATATTTTAATGAAATTTGGCACATATAAGTTCCTTATAAGATCGGTCCATAAATAACCATAGCTCCCATATAAACCACTCTTCCGAAAATCACTTTAAAGGGCATAAATCCCATTATAATGTTAGTATCAACTTAATATTCGACAGAAATGAGTTTTATATAAATTTAAATGATAGTGCCAAATTTTACGAAGATCGGTCAATAATTTACCATAGCTCCCATATAAGGCCTTTTTCGGGAGTCACTCAAAAATGATTAAATTCATATAAATGTTAGTATCGACGTCATATTTGGTATTCGTATATTTTATTTTAAACTTAATAAGAATATCGGTCCACAAGTGGCAAAAAGTCTAATAAAATACCCCTGTCCGAATTTTGATGTACACAATGGTGTAGGGTATCATATGGTCGGGCTTGACCGACTATATCCCCCTCTCTCGTTTAACTTATAATAATAAAAAATAATAAAACGTGTTCATTAGAATATTGATATCACCTTTCCCTGAATTAATCGCCATTTTCGACGATTTACCCCTAATGTGTGACGTAAGGAAGTTCTAAAGATGTTTTTTTTTTTTTTTTTGTAAATTGGTACTTTAAGAATATGATCTATTAAACGATTTATCAAAGATAAAAATTATTCCCATTACTTTTTAAATTGTATCGGTTATTCAAGTGCTCAAAATTCAAATTTTCTAATAATTTTTAGTAAAACTAAAACAATTTATCTGCTTTACATTATTTTTCTTATAATTTCAATTAATAAATTAATCAAATATAAATGAAAATAAATCCTTTGAATAATTGAGTATACAATTTTTTAATAGGTTAAATTTCAACTAATGAAATAATTGAATATGTATTATTCGTAACTAAATTTGGATTTAAGATTTTTGGGTAAAATTTGAGTTTAACTTGTTAGAATACTTAAATTTTTAATAATTTTTTTTAATTACAAAAATATTTGAAATTATTTTAAAATTCTGATTAAAAATTTAATTGAAATATTTTTCGAAAATATTTTTTTTTTTTCTGTGTATATATTATAAAAATAAATAAAAATATTTAGAATATTTATTTGATAAACAATTTAATTGTTTTATTTTTTATATAACTAAAATTGTTCTTTCCACTGTGCTACAAGTGGGTTTTTTGCTTTGTATCTCAATTTTTTGTTGTAACTGCTCTTGGTACTATTGAATGTTAATCTTTAGTTATTTCTTTAAATATTTATTTATTTTTATGGTCAACAAGTGCTTGTTGCTTGTTTGTATAGCTCTGAACTTGAAAATAAATTTTTTTGCTTTCCATTAAATAAATTTTTCAAGTCATTTTGTATCAGTGCTATTTTTGATTTTTAATTTTTTCTGTGTCTTTAACTTTTCTACCTTAAGCTGCTCTCATAGTTAATGTACGATTAGCGCTTTTATAAAACCATCAACAACAATATGTTGTTGATACGACGATCAGATCAATGCAATTTTCATTCATCTGTCATAAAAATTAAAGATTTTTTTTTTTATAAAGGGGGATTAAATAAGTTTTTATGAGTAATTGTTTTATTAAATAATAATGAAATTATTAAAGTAATTTATTTTGGTTTAAATTTTTGGTGTAGATTAAAATGTAAAGAGGTTATTTTAAATTGGATAATTTATCATTTGTTTAAAAAGAAATAAAGTTATTTTTTGTACAATTAATTTAATGCAATTACTTATGATATTTATAAATCATTGGATATCAGGGACAAAAAGTTTAAATTCCAAAGAAGTGCTGTTAAGCTAAATATAATATGAAAGCATATGTATAAACTAATAGTTGTTAAAATAGTATTTATTTAAACAAATTTGGTTTTAATTAAACACTTTGTCTTATTTCTCATTTAATTAAAAACTTAATTTCTTTTAATCAATTTTTTTTGTCAAAATGTGTCTTTAAAATTGTGCCATTTTTGAAAATAAAAATTATTAAGAATTTTAAACTTGGCATTGTTAACAAGCCACTATCATGGCTCCACTTTATTAAACAATTTTTATTTCTATTCTGATTATAATTATTTTATCACAAAACGGAAAAGTCAATCAATCACAATTTCATAAAATAGAGAAGAAGAAGAAAAAAACTCTAACAATGACCTTAACCAAACTAACAACATTAGAATGAAATAATGTTCATACTAGACACAGTCACAGCAAGTTATGGTAAAAGCAGTAGCTGCAGCAACCAACAACTGTATAACATCAACAATAATTTAATGGCAATAAATTGTTTTATAAACAATGTTATGACATTTAAAACTAAATTAACATTATAAACATAAATACTCGTTTTTAATACTTGAACCAGAGTACAATAAGTAAAACATATGATTTATTATTGTAATTTACGATACGATACTTAAAGAATTGAATTTTCAATTGTGAATACTTAAAGAACACAATGGACAATTTAATAAAAATGCTTTTATGATGTATGTAGAAAAATAACGTAACAACATCTAAACTACTTAATCTACAACAAACAACAATATGTTAACAACTTTTTTTACATTTTGCCACCAAATGATCTATGTATTACTAACTACAATTTACACGGCAACATCTACACTACACCAAGTGTACTTGTAATATGTAGATGTAGAAGAGCATTTATTTAATACATACATCAATGTTATATCATGAATACTACTACTTAGTTACCAGAATAAATTATTTCATTACATATTACATATATGTATAAAAAATGCCCAGAAAATATCTTGTGTTTCGGATTTTATATATTAGAAACGTCTTTAAACTTTATAATTATTTCAATTATGTTTAAATATGAATGTGTGAATGAGATATCATTTCGATGTTATAAGCCCGAATTTCAATAGCTCTTAAATGATATAGGTTTCCCTTCAAAAAGCACATACTTAAGTTAATTCTAAAATTGAGTTGAAAAAAGTAAATGTAAACTTTTGAAATTTAACCTTAAACATACCTTCCTTAATCCTAAATAATAGATAAACTTTTTTAATAGTAATTTTAAAATTTTGAAAATTCGAGCTAAGACAATATAAAGTAAATTAACATTCCACGTCCTCATAGTTTGAACCCAACAGGAAAATATGTTAGTGCTTCCTCCCTGCAGGCCTTTGTAAATGCCTCCAAACCTCAGACTAATTTTAAAAACATTCCGCTTTGTTTTCTAAAAATTTTTTCAAAGAATGCCACGGCTTCCTTTAAAATTAATGCGGTACTAATTCTTGTTTAACTTTCATTAGATGCGTAAGAGAGAGAACATATTTATTTATTTAAAAGTCCTGGCCTGGAGAAGGGAATGCCTTGCTTCCAATTACACGCCATGTAAAAAAGAAATAATGTGGGAATGCGACTGGCATGCCTTGTGGATCCAAAATAATGCATTTTAGGACGTCTCTTTAGCCCTTCTTTTTCCGACTGGGAATAGTCGAAAGTAAGCATGAACGCACAATGGATCCAAAACTTTTTTTTTTGGAAATAATTCTGGAAAGGAGAAGGGAATGCCTTGCCTCCAATGACACGCCGTGTAAAAAAGAAATAATGTGGGAATGCGAGTGGCATGCCTTGTGGATCCAAAATAATGCATTTTAGGACGTCTCTTTAGCCCTTCTTTTTCCGACTGGGAATTGTCGAAAGTAAGCATGAACGCACAGTGTTTTTTTTTTTTTTTTTTGGAAATACTTCTGTAACTTTTAAACCATTGGAGATATCTCAATAAAATTTCACATGGTCAGAGGTGAGGTGTTTTCGAATTGATGTAGAGCAGTACAAGCCTCTACCGGGGGTTAGGGGGAGGCCCTCCAAAGTTGGCCATCTCGGGTAAGTATATATATTTGTTTTTTTTTTTTTTTTTTAAATCGCCAAAAATTATTTTTTTTTTTTTTTTTATAAAATTAATATTTAAACTTTAATAAAATTGAAACGACTAGTTATATTTTGTTGAAATTTCAGTATAATATGTATAAACTTGTTTTAAAATCAGAGAATTAAAAAAATTCACACTTTTTTACATGAAAATATCCAAAATCCTAATCCGTATAAAACATGTTAAAAAAAATTTACTTTTATCATTGAAATGGTCACCCAGTCGCTATAAGGGGCGTCCATCAGAAAAATGGGTTTTTATTTTACATATAGAGTTATATAATTAAAATAGTTTAAAGTCGATCCCAGCTTTGCAATTTGAGAATTTAACAAAAAAAAAATATATATATAAAAAAAAAATAATAAAAATTAACAGAATTTGGATAGGGCTTGTGGGCAAAGGTCTGCCCCAAACCTCTCCGGATTTACTTTATACGCATTTGCATTAAGATTTCTTTGGAAAACATTAAAAAAAAATGATAAAGCTCAGAACAAAAAACAAATTTTATCAGTGAATAAATATTGCCATCTTTTTGGAAAAAACCCAAAATATTTAAAATTTTTTTAAAGTTCCAACTTCAGATTGAAATAACTTTTTAACAAATTCATATATTTATATGATTCCTGCAGCAATATTGTTTAGAATTTTGTAAGGAATCTGGCGAATATTAAATAAATTTGGGGGCAATATTGAGCAATACTAAGTAATGTACGTAAATTTTACGTATACATTTTTGCAAATCCTTATTACTCTCGTGCATGGCAATTCCTAAAGTTCTTTCTTTAGGCATTTTTAAATATATTTTAAAAAGAAAATAATAAATTTTTGTCTGTTTACATGTTCTGAGTGCAAATGCAAAAAAAAAGATACTACGTAAAATTTACATATCGTTAGTATTAACAGAATAAATGGAAGGATAAATGTTAAAATATTCGCCGAAAAATTTTAATTTGATGGATGAAGAAGTCAATTCTAGCTTTTCAATGAAATTAATGTCATAATCGAAAAAAATTATATGAGCTGGCGTGATTACCGTTATACTAAGAACTTTCTAAAATAAGGAGGGAAAATGTGTCAAAAATGTGTTCCTTATGACAAAAACAGAAGAATAGAACATATTATCATATTTAAAAAATATCTCAAGTCGCTGCAGAGCACCAGATCATAATTTATCATGACTTTTCAATAATAAAACCTTTATGAAATTTAGAGGGTTTTTCAATGTTTTGTTCTTTTTAGTTTTAAGTCTTTTTAAAGTCAAATAAATAATAAAAAGGCACTTAGCCGATGTAACAAAAACAAATAAAGTGTTTTAGAGGACTATCCATGTGTACGTAAAATTTACGTATCGTAAGTATTAACGTATAAAAAAATTAAATAAACTAAAAAAACGAGGCTAAAAATGAAGTAAAAATTTATTTTGACCCGAATATCTCTTAAACTAAAAAAAGATAACCTACAAACATGGTTGCAGTATCATTACCAAAATTAAACATCTAAATATGATTCACTGTAACATATTATGTTTTCCAAAAATATTATTATTTCTTTAACTATAAAAGGCATAAATTAATACAACATAACTTTTTAAAAGATTATTGTAATTCATTTCATATATGAAAATATTAATTTCAACTATCTTATGCTTACGCCAACTATATTATGCAATCTTTAACTTTGATAAAAAAAAAAAAAAGAAATTAATTAAAGGAAGTATAATATTTGATTAAGACAAATTTGAAGCGTTCTCATGTTAAGATATTTTTTATTTAAATAATCCCAATAATCAAGTACACAAGTACCAGTAGTTAAAATTAGACGTCAAATGTTCTCTTTAACGGATTTCAGAGCTTCAGAGGATACACAATAAAAAAAAAAAAAAAACAAGCGACAATGCTTTATTCTATATACAGAAAAGTATGAACTGAAGTTACAACAGTCACCCTGTATTTCTAGTATTTGGCCCACCCTATACTGCTTTCAACAGACATACAAATATAGCTTGAGCGTATCAGAATCTTATCAGGACTTTTATGCGGTCTTAAATTATTTTTTCGACATGTTACATATGGACCTAGTATGGGTGTCAACTTGAACCTACGAATTCCTACTATGTAATTTAAATGCTGCAACACAAAAGTGAAGAAAATATTCTTCTAAAAGTAAGGGGTAGGAACATATCTATGACTACTGTGCTACATTTGATTTTTGTACGTATTTTCAACATTCTGAAAGTATGATTGTTATAGAATAATTTTCGGTATAGTGATATATTTTAGTTATTTAATTAATAATTTAATCCTATCATTTATACCACAACATTTTTAATTTCCAGTCATCTGGTATCACAGTTCTCCGTCATTAAAATAATGTAATTAAAATAAAGGGTAGCTCATCTAGTGATTTATTTTTCAGAAATAAATATAATTTTTTTTTTTTTTTTAATTACTAAAACTTACTTATATTTACAAATCCACAGTTATTGGATTTGAAATATATCATCAAACAACAACATAAATCTTTAAATACATACAATTAAATGTTTAACATTTTAAGCAGTTTTAATTTTTTTAAATATTTTATTTCATATACATATTGTACTTATACAGTAATTAAAAATGTACACTATTAGTTGTTCCAGCCTTTACAACATAATGGTCATTTAAAACATTTATACTATAATAAAATATGTATAATATAAAAAAAAAAAAAAAAAATACATTGTATTATTAAGATTATTCGATTCAATTCCACCTAAAGGTGTTGTTTGTTGCTGCTGTTGTGTGTACAAATACTTGGCTCATGATCTAAAAAAAAGTTTTAATGCATCATTGTCATGTCACACAATCACACGACATAACATTCAATACAGAGTAGTACGTACAACTGTAACAGTATTATAAATGAATCAATGAATATACAAATGAATGAATTTTACACGTTTTTATAATGGCTGTTGTTGTAATGACAGAAGTACAAAAGAGTAAAAATATGATTTTGGATTTTATAGGAGAATAACTTTAGGGGCACAAAGTAATCTATGGACCAAGGCGAATTCAAACAAGTGACCCCACTTAATCAGCTGAATATTTCTTTCGCCCTTCTATGGACATTGCAGAAATTAATAAATTTCTTAAGATCTTTTTAAATATACATAAAATATTAAAAAATCTAAAATCGTTTTACGTATGTTAAAAAAAAGTTTTTTTTTTACTGTTATTTATTAAATTATTATATCTGCCTTTACTTCTAAGGCCTAACAATATGTATTAAAATCTTATAACTAAAAATAAAAACTATTTGCTCTAAACTGAGAGCCATGATTGGCAAATGGTTCTTAGTATAGTGGTAAATCGCTTCTACGAAGCCTTGTTTCAGATTGAGTTCTGGATAACAATCTTGCTAGCGGGTTAGGATGCTGTTATAATTTACAGGCATATCTCCCTCTAATTTTTTCAAATTATTCTTTTACTAATGCTACTTCTAAGTCTCTGTGAATGTTCTCGTTCCTTATGTACCATGGCGCGCCTGTCATAGTCCTAAGGATTTTCGATTGTGCCCTCTGTATAAGATCAATACTAGTGTTACTTGCCGTTCCCCATAATGGGATACCATATGTCCAAATTGGGTTTACAGTCAAGGCTTAATTTAGATTTGTTGCTGATCAGCCAGTGGAGCTTTAATTTTCATATGAAGCCTCTTGGCTTCAATGTGCCGACGCCATGTAGTACGTCTGTCTAAGTGAATACCAAGGTAATTTACATGATCAGATTGTAGGATATTTACGTTATTAAGCGAGACTGGTGGACAGTCGCCTCTCCTTAATGCAAATGTAACGTGTTTACTTTTGAGTTCATTTACTCGTATTCTCCAATTTTTCAACCACGTCTCCACATTCTTTAAGTATTTATCTAATTCTCCAGATGCTATACATGGGTCCACGTGAGAACTTAAAATAGCAGTATCATCGGCAAATGTTGATATAATCAAGCTGTTACTTATAGGTAAATCCGAGGTGTAAATTATATACAGCAATGGTCCAAGAACACTGCCTTGTGGAACTCCATCTCTAATTGCATAATCTCCCGTAATATAGTCACACTGTTTTACACGAAACATTCTGTTTGTTAGGTAGGACTCTACTAATTTATGAGTACTTGGTGGCAAAAGGCATTTAATTTTATATATAAGGCCCTTATGCCAAACTTTGTCAAAGGCTTGGCCGACATCCAAGAAGATTGCAGAGCAATACTATTTGTGTTCAAAATATTTTCTTATCTCTCCAGTTAAACTCGATAATTCCATGTTGTTCACGAAAACTCAACTGATGAACTGGGATGACATTTTGCTCATTTGATAATGGTATTATTTTTCTGTGGATTACTTTCTCAAATAGCTTAGATAAACATGTTAGTAGACTAATTGGTCTGTACGAAACACAGTGTGCGATTAAAAAAATGAAATGGAAATAATTATGGAACTTTGGAACGGCTGCTCCGATTTTCATGAAATTTCACATGGTGATAGTAGAGGTGTAGCCGGGTTTAAGTTTTGAGCTTGGACCATATAGACTTATAGGGAGCGAGTCCCCAGGGTCCCAAATTTGGACACCTCGGGTGTAAAATTTATTAAAAACGATCCTGATTCCTTATATCTAAACCGATTTCAAATATTTTTATATGGGAGGATTCTGCTTGTCGTTGGTACTGTCAAATCTTTTCCTGGCTTTGGTATCATAATGATCTGTGAAGTTTGCCATGCTTTTGGAAAAACGCCTTGTGTCAAGATCGCATTAAATAGAGCAGTCAGAATTATTATAACCACATTTGGTAGGTTTTTGATCATAGATGGCGTTATAAAATCATAGCCTGGTTATTTCTTCAGTTTATGATTCTCTTTTATGACTTTTCGTATGTCCTCTTGTATTATAGTTAACGATTCTCTACCTGAAAAAATGAGATTGTGAGTCTCCCCCAAAACAAATTCATTCATTGAGGGGTTTGGTTTAAAAACATTACTTAAGTGGTAAGCAAATATTAGGGCCTTATCTTTGGCTCGATCTGTGATACTCCATATTTCTGTTTTCATATTTATTATTTACGTAAGAATTTCGTTGAATCTTTTACTTCTTTTTAATCAACTTTTAAAATTATTTAAACTTAATCTTTGATCTCAAAAAATAAAAAAAATAAAAAAATAATAATATTTATGTTCATTAGGTCATACCTTATTTATTAGTGTTTCGATTCGTTTGTTTCAAAATTACCCTATTTAACAAGTCATTTCATTAGTTCATTATTTTACCATGAATAAAATCTTTAAAAATCTGTCATTGCAATTTCACTCTAGCGAAAAAAAAAACATGACCAGCAACTAAAACAATAACAATGTGAATAAAAAAAAATTTAAAATAATAAAAAATCACCAAACCCATATTTATCATGATTAGAGACTAATAGTACGAGTACGTTTTGTGTAAATATTACAATTTTAATATAAAAAAAAACACAGCATCACTTATTCATTCATTTACAAACTTACTAATGCATTCACAGCAATAAACTCATTTTAGATAATTAAAATAATTTTACATAATTAAACCATTACTAATAAATGAAAAACAACAATTGTTTTCATTTTAATCTTTACAATTATATGGCAAACCTTTAGGAATTAAATTTCCGTCTCGATATTATTTATTTGAAAAGAAAACCAACATTTTTTAAGGTTGATTTAGAAAACTATGACCAAATATTTTTTTGTAGGTGTAATCAAGAATTTTATAATTATCAATATTTAATGGAAAACATGTGTTACCACCATTAGTCGCCTTCTGTTTGGGTCACGATTTTTTTGCTCATTAAAAAAAGTGCATTTAATTTCCTTTGAATTATCGTTGCTTTATTTCTTTTATCTCACTGAAAAAGTATAAAACTTAAATGATTCATTTTATTGATTTTATAATTAAAAATGACAAATATTTGCTATTAAATAAAAAACCAGTTGCTATTAGGTGAAATATGTCTGATTGGAGTTGGTTGGTGACAATGTTGGCAACATTGTTTCTAGCAACAGCTAACTTCTCGCTTACACGTCTACTGTAATTATGAAATATTACTGCATCAAATTGTAAGCATTCAAAATAAAAACAACATTTGTAATAGTAATAATATATGTATATAAATGCAACACCATTTCCCAATAAAATATTTTACAAACTTTCGTGTTTTGTAGCTTTAACTTTTATTTTTTTTTATAGAAATGTAAATGGTGCTGTAGGTTTATTTCTTTTTGTGCTTTAAATATTTACTCATTTGTTAAATTATTTTAAATATCTTTTCTTTTTTTTTGCAAAGGATTTAACTGGCTACTGACCACTACTTAATGCCTTAAACAATTATGTTAACTGTCATGTTATGGTAGAAAATTTAATTTACTGTCATAGTCATTTAAAAAAATTTATTTTTAATGCTGATTTTATTTATAGAAAATTTTTGAAATTTTAAAAACTTCTTTTAGACGAAAGCTAGACTTTTATGTAACCTTCAATCTGAAAAGAGTTTTTAAGATTTGTTTGTATAACAATTAAAAATATTTTCCTGCTAAAAATTATGATCTTGAGAATGTTAAGAAATTCTTAAAATAAACACATTTTTTAAAATTTATTTTTTTTCTCCATCTCTAATTGTTTGACAGAATTAAAATATTTTTTGAAATAAATCTGTAATTTCATATCGGCAGACCCGTTTTACAAAAAAGTCCACAATAACGCAACAGGTGAAAATTCCAGTTTATGTTTTATAAGCAGATTCCAGAGACTTCTCAGAGAGGATGTATTGGATCTCATTAAGGTCACCTTTGTCAAACTAGTTTGTTTAACCCTTATATTAGTTCTACTATCAAAATTTTAATAATTTTGTATACCCGCCATGTTGAAAAAATCACAGAAGTATATATTTTCTGAATTCTGAGTCGATCTATATATGTCCGTCCATCTGGCCGTCGGTCCGAAAGGAGGATAATCAATGAAATTGTAAACAAAAAGTTCAAGGCTCAAACAAAAATGGGCATGACCGCCCACCTTACATATAAGGTGAAATAATAAAATATTGAAGATGGTGGGACTCGGAGAAGCCGATTATAACATTCTCACTTATTTTTTTTTCCGATTTCCTTTAAATTTATTTTCTTAGTTAAATATGGATATTTTCAATGACATAAAAAGCTTTTGTATCTTTTCCGACTCCAAAAATGAATAATTTGTATATGGGAGTTTCTTGATTTTGACCTAGTTTCTCCTTTAATAAGGGGTCTGTCTATAGGACCTAAGTGCCTTTAAAATTTTAACTCTAGTATTCCTCAAAAACGCTGAAGTTTCATGTAATTGGAATTAGAAATTAAACCATAGTTGGGGAGGGTATTATGCGTATTTTCTGATAATTGCTACATCCAAAAATATTGCTCTAATACTCACTTCACCAATCGGCGTAGAATCACTTTTTGAGTCATATTAACGATGTTTTCCCGCCTGCCCGTCTGTCTGTCCATGTAAATCTTGTAATCAAACTACAGAAATTTTAAAATTAATTTAATGAAACTTGGTACACAGATTTTGTATGGCCCAAGGACAAAACCTATTGAAATTGTTTGTCAATTTTATTAATTTCACTAACAACGATTACAGTTTACAGAATACAATTTATTTTTCACAAAATCTATCACTAAAATCGGTCGTTCTTTCTAATATAAGCCATCGATATAAATAACTTTACTTGTTCCAAAATAAAACCAAAAACATTTAGCTTTCCATATTCCCACTCCTAAAATAAAATATTTTTAGTTGTCCCTAAAAGGCATTATCAATTATTTGAAAATGTTTTCTGTCAAAATGAATTTCAGAGAAGCCGATTAATCATTTTAGAGTATTAAACTACTCGCAGCAGTAATAAACACAGAAAAAATTATCAGCCTGTCCCACGATGTCGAACGAAAAAATCGTTCGACAAAATATAAGGAAAACAAAAACAAAATTTTAAATTTATTTGTTGTTTTCCATATAAATTGTCGAAACGAATTTTTCGTTCGACATCGTGGGACAGGCAGTATATCTAAATTTTTTCTTATTAATTTAAATTAAATTTAATAAATAATGATATTTGGTTTTAATATTTTATTTTATTGGTTTTAAATATTTTCAAACTCAATAGAAAAAACAAAAACAATTTTCTGTATTTTGACTAGTTTAGTAAAAATAATAACAAAATTATTAAAATGGTGAAAAATAGTATTCATTTATGTTTACGGAATCCAATATTTGCAGACGTCCAGAGGTAAATTATATTAATTAAGTAAAGATGTTCCAAATGCAATAATTAATTTTTATGAATCTTATTCCAGACAATTCGGAAACCTATTAATTGTGGATCTGAAAACATGTAAAAATGTATCATAAAAAGACCGTAGTTAGTATTATTTTTTATACTCTATACCATCATAATAATCTTGAAATCGATTTAACTGTATCCGTCCGTGTGCATAGCCGTTTGGCTAGCGGTCCATTTAAATCATATGCATACTTATATAATGGGCATCTTTTAGATTATTTCTTTGAACTTGGTATGTGTAATTATATTGGTGCACCAAAGCGATTCAATTGCTAAAAAAAAAGTCCTTCAGCGTACATAATTTTGTATGCCCCACACGCTTTCCAAATAGGGGCCCGCGAATCCCTTAGTGTTAGTAATAATATATGTATTAGTGTGTCTGCAATAGTTTTGTTTCATACGAGATGATAGAGCAACTCACTAGGAATCAAAATGCTAGATCAGAGCTAGATTGTTTTACGGACTGAGAATAGACAATGAACGACTGTTTCCTTCTTTCTAAAGTCTTTGTAGCTTCTATATTGTCCTTTGAAAATTTTATGAAGTGGTCCTTGAATTACAATTTTGAGAGAACTCCTGCCCTACACTGATATAGGAGATTGGGGTATTATGTTTTAACGTATACCGTAACTATGTCCTTTCGTCTGATAAGCTGGCTAGCAATCTTAAAGATATCTTGGTGAAATTTATATTTAAACCCTACTCCAACAATATTTTAATAAAATCTGGTGCAAATAATTAATATATAATTTATATAAAACTTTTTATAACAAATTACATTAAATCGGTCTATAATTGACCATACCTCCCATATAAAGCTCATTTTCCGAAATCACATTATATAGTGTAAAATGTTATTATCGTAAATATATGTTTGTATAATATTATTTTATTAAAATGTAAATTACATATCAGAAGTGCTCCAAACGTTTCATCCAGATTTTTTTATTCGTACTTTCAGGAATACGCTTGGTAGATTCGGAATTCATATCTGAAGGATACATGAAGCAGTCATATTTTGATTTAAAAATTCCTAATCCATTTACAGTAAGTAATATCCAATAAGAACTATTTAAATTTTAATTACAATACTTTTTGCAGATCGATTTGGACATTGGTGTATCGTGAAAGGCGCTTCGATGGAATTAATATTTTTATTAAGACTGAAAACTAAAAATATTCATGAATGCAAACTAAAAATGTTGAAGAAATGCAAATATATTTAATGTAAATAAAAATGTATTAATTGCAATATATGTTTAATAAATCTTATCAAATATTTTATTGTTTCAAACACAAATATTGTTTGAAAATCTATTAAAATCCAAAGTATTATTTTTATTATTTCAAAAAAATAAAACTGGTTGTAGAAATTTGTGAAAATATTCAAACATTCTAATTTATAAATAGTGTAAATATTTTAATAAGAAAAAAAATATTATTTTTTTTCAATAAAACATTTACGAATTTGATTGTTTGATTTTACTAATTCAGTGATAGGTCCGATTTCAGTAAAAAATATAATTGGTTTTATAAATTTAGTAATAGAATACGGTACCCTGTGTATGGTACCCTTATATATTAAATAGTATCAAAAAAAGTACGACTGCTACGTATAATATTTATGACAATTTCAATAGAATTTGTGATTGTATAAAAAAAATAATAATTTACTTAAATTACATTATCTTAAAAATTGCGACCAACCAAATGGATGGACAACAACTCAGAGTAGAACCTCGAAATGATAGTTGTCCTTTAAAAATATAAACGCATGGTATCGAAGGCTTTATAAAGAAAAGGCGTATTTCGAATTTTAAAATTTATAAATTCCACAAAACACAATATACAAAATTCTAAATGAGGGCTATTCTGAAACGATTATAAATTTGATAATGTGAGCTATGGTCACACATTTCCATATATTTCGTTGTTTTTCTGAAATTTTTTTACTAATTCTGACTATAACCTGTAAACTTGATAACTACTGGAATAGAGATATTGAAAATAATTTTGAAAATAAAATAAAATATTTTTAAGAAATAAATTAGCCTCTTGTCTAGCCATTTTTTATACTTAGGGTGTATTTTCTTAAAACAAATACTAAAATTTAATAATATGCTCAACAATTTATTTACTTGAAACATTACATCAACCAATGTTTAAATAAATTTTAATAGCAATATTTTCATGACAATATATTTTCATAAAGTAATTTATTTTAATGTCTCTTAAATATCCAACAACTAAATAATCGTAGTAACTATTTATTTACATATGAACTTGATAATTCTTGTAAAAATATACAAAATAGTTTTAAAAAATATTTTTTGTACTTGAACTTAAGCATAATTGTTCAATGGAAGTCTTGTAAACTTGGCATTGGCCGCCATTTGGTGATTAAAGGTTAATGGTATAATGGAATTTATTTATAAGTAAATAAATATGAGCACGATATAATATTTAGTAAGTAAATCCCTTTTGAGATACACTGAATACACCACACACAACGAACATAAATAAGATACAAAAATAAAACAATAACTATTTACAAGAAAAAATAAATTAAAATACAATGAATTAAATTATGAAAACAGACTGCCAATGTGACAGTCTTGACAACAGCCATAATATAAACACATTTACTACAAAAATAAAAAATAATAAATGGAACAATTTATGCATATAAAATAGTAAAAAATAATATAGAATAAAACCAATAATATTCGATTAAAGTTTTTCAAGTTATGATTTTTTTTTTATTCTGTTTTCATTAATAAAAACAAACATAAATGTCCCTCCATCCGCTGTTATATCTACCAGCCAGCTCAATAGCCTGGCTGACTAGCTGGCTTCTTTCTACTTCCACTTGTTGGGCGATTTGTAGTGACACAATTTTTATTAATTAATAAAAAACATTAAAAATCATTATTGAGCACATTGACTAGAGTCGTTGACACAAGTAAATATTTATTTAGTAAAATGTATTAAAAAAAAAAAAAAAAGAAAAAAAAAAAAAAAAAACTCATTTAAACGTGCACATAGTGCACACGCACTTGCTTAGAGACATGATTAAATGGTTAAAAGTAGTTACCGAAAGGGAAGTTGATATAAACCTGATGACAATATTTATAAGCGGAAGTTCTTTAAGAATATGAAAAAAAAAATTAATAAAATAATGAAAAGAACTATATGTATTAAACATAATAAAAAAATCATTAAAAAAAATCACTAGCATTTATGTAGTAATATATGGAAATTGTTTTGAGGAGTCAAAAATAATGCAAAAAGAACTTAAAGAGAATAAATTAAATGTGATAGTAGGACACAGTGGAGAACGCTATCTTTTGTCAATTGAATCCAATGTTGATATAATATGTATATAAGAGAGGCCTTAAAATAAAAATTGTATATATTCCCAGCTCAAATAAAGACTTTGAAAACTGAATCAAAATAAAGAAACTACATTTTTGACTCTTTTTTGATTTTGTTTTCATATTTCCGCTAAAGGGACAACAAGAAATATTAACATCTCTGAAAGGTTTTTAGTATGTGAATTTAATGTCAAAATTTGGAACCAGTCTATGTTCGAAATTCTATAATTTTTTATTAATTTTTATTGACTTTGATAGGACAAAATGGATGATATAAAGTTCAAAGCTTGATAATTTAACTCTAATCTATACTCGAGACGAAGTTCAAGTTGGAGACCAATGTTACCAGTTTAGCCTTTTTAAGGCTAAATTTGGTCTTTTTATTTAGCTTTTAGCCTCAAAATTTTCGTTTTAGCCTCTAGCCTTTTTTATTATTAAAATATCCTTAAAAAGACTAAAATTTTAGTATTTCAACATATAAGAAAATAATTTCTTATTTGCATGCTCTTACTAATTTTATTTTTACAGATTTTAAGCATTTTTGTTTATTAATTCGCACAAAAAATAAAGATTATACATATTTAACTAAAATTTTCGCCTACGGCGCTTCGTTTTCAAAATCAAATGTAACTTAACTCATTTCATGGACTTACTTAATAAATTGTTATAATTTTTTTTTTAAAAATTTATTAACCAGAGAAACTATTTTTAATATAATTTAAAAAAAAAAAATCTTTTAAATGCGAAAAATCACCCAAAAATTGAAAAAATTGCTCAAAAAGCAATTATAATTTAAAAATAATGAAAAATCGCTTCAAAACTTTGAGACATTTTTCATATGAATTATAATCTAAATTTGCATGGGAATTTTGTGGGCGAATTTTCATTGGATTATTTTGTTGGCTGCTGTTCTGTGTCTTATTTAAAAAAAGTTTACTATAGCTTTAAAAAAATATCAAAAACTAATGAGAAAAGAATGTTTTTAAATTAAAAAAAAAAAAAAAAATTAGCTTTTCTGACTTTATTTTTTGGGACATTTAACCTTTTCTGACCTTTTTTAAAGTCCAATTTAGGCTCTTTTTTTCTCACCTCCTGGCAACACTGTTGGAGACTCTTCTCAACTCCGATTGCTGTCCGTTTTGACATGGAATCACTCAGAATAATCATTCTGAAACAATTTTCCTTGACTTATTAAATTTTAAAGTAGTTTATAGCGTTTTCTTTTCTGGCTAAAATGTTGCCTTTATTCTACCCTATGCCCTCATTTGTGTTCTATTCTGAAAAAAGTGTAATACTTTAAATGGGTCGGATGTTCTTTTCTAATAGTGTTGCCTTTTAATTTAAAAAATATATTACATGTTTCACCCTAAAAAAAAGTAGAGGGTGAGCATGTTTCACTTTATTACCAGCACAATGAAATATATAGCAGGAAAAAATTTATGTTTCACAAAATTATGGAAATTTCACTAAAATTCTGAATATTCACCAAAATCCAAAATTTCACAAAAAAAATTAAAATTTTCACTAAAATTCTAAAATTTCACTAAAAATCTAAAATTTCACCGAAAGCGAAAATTCACCAAAAATCAAATACTTCATCAAAAATCTAAAATTTCACCAAAAAAAAAAAAAAAATTCACCAAAAATCTAAAATTTCACCAAAAATCTAAAGTTTCACCCAAAAATCAAAATTTCACCAAAAATCAAAAAATTCACCAAAAATCAAAAATTTCACCAAAATTTCACTAAAAATCAAAAACTTCACCAAAAATCAAAAATTTCACCAAAAATCAAAAATTTCACCAAAATTTCACTAAAAATCCGAAATTTCAACAAAAATCCAAAATTTCACCAAAAATCCAAAATTTCACCAAAAACCTAAAATTTCACCAAAAATGCGAAATTTCACCAAAAATTCAAAATTTTATAAAAATCCGAAATTTCACCAAAAATTTAAAATTTCACCAAAAATTAAATATTTCACCAAAAATTCAAAATTTCACTAAAAAATTTCCCCAATCATCAAAAAGTTCCATTAAAAATAACACAAATACAGAACTGGTCTCAGATTTTTTGTTCTATTATAATCATAAAAAAGGTACCATTTTTTATTAGATGTTACCTTGTTACTGTGTAACATAAAAAATGTTACACAGTAACAAGGTAACATCTTTCTTCAGAAAAGAAAATGCTATTAGTTTAGGTTCTATAAAATATGTTAATTTAATTATGTCAGCTAGGTAATACAATTTAGCAAAAAAAAAAAAACAAGTTTATACTTGTTATATAAAAAATTTGTTTTTGGAGAAAGTGTCTATTATGTAAAATGGGAATGTGTAAAAACTTAAACATTTTTGTAAAAGGAATCCCACAATTCCCAAAACAAATCTTTGAAAATCCAAAATATAATATTTTCCACATTTTTCCAATGTCCCGGGAATTGTGGTAGAAAACTCTTAAAAACATATTATATATTACTAAATTTTATTCTGTTTGAAGATTTATGCTTTGAGATTTTAGAAAATATAGACTGAAATCAAAACTTTCACATAAAATAAGTAAAATTCGGAAGGGTGTGTACCTAGACCACTTAAGTTATTGGGCTTGTTTTCTATTTTAAAATTATTCTGTTTTGTTAAAGAAAGTTACATTTTAGAGAGAAAAAAGTTTGTGGAGACTTTTCGGCCAAAATAACACACAAAATTCTTAAGATTTGCTATTTTCAAACTTAGAATCGTTTATTTTTGGAATTTTCTTTATACAATAGATAGTTTTGTTCTTTAATTAGTTAAAAAAAATCTAATAATAAATGTATATGAAAACAAGCGAGAATGTTATATTCGGCTCGGCCGTATCTATGTATCCACCATAAATTTTTGCCAATTTTACGTTATATGGACTACGACCGTTTTTTGTTTCTGAGTTTACATAGATCCTTGAACAATTTGTACAAAATTTTGATGACATTTCACCTTATGTGGAGGTGGTCGGTTAAATGAGCGGCCCACGTCCATTTTTGGTTTCCAAGTTGATATTTACCCTCAAACTATCTGTACAAAATTTCGTTATCGTACATGCTTTTGTTTAAGAGATATCAGCAGAAAAGTATGAAATGAAGCTACAACGGACACCCTATGTTTCTAGTTTTCAGCCCATTTTTGTTTATTAACCGATTTTTCCCATTTTCAATACCAAGCAAACCTTATATAAGCTAAATATTTGAGCCAAATTTCGTTCCCCTAGATTGTCCCGTTCGAGCCCTATCCAGCTTTCAACAGACATAGCTAGATCGACGGAATCAATATACTCCCATCTTTTTGATGGTGGCTATAAAAACTGGATCAAGTACTTGAAAAATTGAGGCAGTTAAAATTGTAAATACAAATAACTTGAAAACTATAACAGATAAATAGCACAAATGCTCGAGCAAATGTTAAAGATAATTTTAATAAAATGTAAAAATATTTCAATTGGGATAAGAAACCAAAAAAGCGTAAAAATTTTTTATTTCAGAGGCACTTTACGTTGAGCTCCTTTTTAAACTTAAATTGTACACAACTCTGCTATGCATAAGTTAAATTTTATGTAAATCTAATCAGCCGATTAGTAGTTACAGATTTATTTCCAAAAATGTTCGTATCTGCTCCACAGTGCATTGTTTTAAAATTTAATACAATATTGAAAACTAACAAAAAGTAATAAAAATTGTGTGCCGAAAATTGGGCAAATTAATAAGTTACTGGATAGAAAATTTAGGTGCAGAAATTAAAATAATAATAGAAAATAGAGCTTGTATGATATGCCCTTGCTACATATTTCCATTTCCAATGGCTATTCGAATTTTTGATATTGTATTTTAGAAGAAAACGCATTTTTCTCATTTCAGGATATATGGGAGATAGACGTGTCCAGGCTCTTATTTTTCAAAACTTGTTATAAGGAGAGAGATCGAAAAAATCTTAACACACGTTTTACCACTTAACTTTTTTTCGCAATATATATATATATATATATATATATATATATATATATATATATATATATATATATATATATATATATATATATAAATTTTTTTTTTTTTTTTTGTTTTGGATCTAGTTATCTTTAACAAATATGTCAGTTATTATTTTTAATGACAACCATGTTGATTTGTTGTGGGTTTGATCAAAATTTGTTCCTAAAAAAAAATTGCACAACAAATTAAATGTCTGCGCTCAAACTGTTTCCAATCTTATTAAATATAATCGAGAGAATTTGACCATTGATAGAAACCTGGTTCGGGAAGAAAAAAACGTTCACATGATATTGGGAAGGCCAAGAAAATTTAAAGTATATTGATAACCACTCCAAACACATCTGGTAGAAAAGCAGTCCGATTAGCTCAGTGCCGTGACTATTTGGTGCGATAAGTTAAATTCAATGCAAATGCTCCAAAAATTTAGAAGCCAACTATAGGGAACGGAAATTAAAATCAAATTTCTTACAAAAATGTTCATGTTGTATAATGGATGATGAAACGTATGTACTGGCAGATTTTTCGCAGCCACCGGGTCAAAATTTTTATGTTGCTAATGCTCGAGGAAATGTTAAAGATAAGTTTGGGACTCAAAGGAAGACCAATGTGTCCACATATTTTTTGCCCACTTTGGCATTATGTCACTATGGTAAGAAAGCTCTAGTTTTTGTACCAAGAGAGGTAAATCCTTCAAATTGTCCGGAGCTGAGACCAATTGTGAGATATTGGACTCTAGTGAAAAGAGAATTTAATAGCACAAAAAAGTGTCACAAAATATCGAATAATAATAATAATAATAATATATATAGCAATTTTCAATATTCTGTTATACCTTCTATTTTTATAAAATTCAGTACAGTATTTTTGTAAACAAAAATAATTTTTTAATTTCAGGATATATGGGAGGTGGAGAAATTCTCGTTCCAATTCGAATAAAAATTGGTAGACTATATTTTACTGCAATTCCCAAAAAAATCCCTTTTTTTGGTTTCAGAATATATGGGATTAAAATCCTATTTGCAGGCATGGATAGATAGCTGTGCACAAGTTGAAAGGCCTCCGAAGCATGTCAGATATATCCTCTGACATTATGTATTTTTGTGCTTCTTGATATGTTAAACGGGATACTTCCTAGTAGCCTGTGAATGAATTTATTTGCTATCTGCCTTAGTTTTAGAAAGTTTGGTTCTGTTTTACATTTTATGATCATAGATCATATTGGCTACATGCTTAATTTTCATTTGTACACGTGGTGAAAAGTATTGGTCTCGAATCCAATAATTACAAGATTTCATTAACGCAATACCTCACCATCTTAAATCTTATATTATTGAATATGTCAAATCAAACAAAACCTAGAATCAACAATACCTATTGTAGTTTTACAGTGGACATAAAACTAAAACGTTTAAGTACTAGTACTTCCGACCATAATGGGAAGACAACACATCGACTGTAAATAAATAATAAAAATGTTAAAACAAACAATTTCATTTTTTTTTTTTTTTTTTTTTTTTTTGGGGGAATTCTATTATGGCCAACTTAAACTTGAATAAGTTTATTTTAGTATTTTGGTTAATTTAAGAGAACATTGCACCTGATTTATAAGGTAAAAACGAAATAAAGACAAAAACAATAGAATGAAAAATGCGATAATATTGATATTTATAAATTAAAAAAAAAAAAATAAGTAATTCATAATTATTGTTTTATTTGTAGATTTTTTTGGTTTTATAAACCGTTATTTTTTCGATTAGTCTTATTCATAATCAAATTTTAAACTAATCAAAATTTATTAATAGAAATATATCAATACTAAATAATTATTAATAGAACTTTTAATAAACTTTATTGTTTTGATTTTGAATAAGAAAATATTAACTTATTTATTTGAACTTTTTTTAAGCTACTTTTAATTAAATAAAAAAGAAATATATTTATCTATTTCTAATACACAAAATTTAAAAATAATTAATTTTTACAAATATGAGGATTTATAGAAAACCCAATATATTTTTTTTAAATATCTTTCTATTATTTTTATTCACAATCACCACTATTGTGTGTTGAGCTTTATTCTAATATTATTTTCTATGATCTTCTTTCATTGATTTAACTGACAGTCTTATGTTAGGGAATTAATCAAATTGTTTTTAACAATAAACTGTGATCATTAGTGATAAATAATTGGTCTTTTGTTGACAAACACCATAGGCAGCTCCCTAGGTAGGGATTCAAACTTTAAGTCTGTCAGTTGGTCATTCGTTCAGTCAGTTTCATAGAAAGATAAAAAAGACAAATGAAATGACAAATTAACACACTTGTTGAGCTTTAAAAACCGTTATTTGTAAACAAATTTTATTATGTTTCTTAATGATGATATAATTTATATTTTAGGAAATATTTAATACTTTAGAAATATGTTAAACTATTTTATAGAATTATTTATATATTAAAATTTTATAAGTAGTCAACATAATTGGGGAAGAAGAGAATTTTATTTTGGATTTAAAATTCATTGTTTATATTAATCTTCCTGAATTGCGATGAATTCTAATAAATATTTTAGAAATTTCATTTAAAATGTTTTTGTTTTTTTGTTTTAGAATTCATAAATAATCATTAACATTATAAATTTAAGTTAAAAAATTTAAGTATTAAAAATTTGCAATTAATAAAATCGTTTGGGTGTGGTAAAATTTCTAATAAAATATAATAATTTGTCTACATATTAGCTAATTATAAGCGGCATTTAAATGATGAATATTTAGTACACAAATATTAAATTTGGTTTTTGAATAATTTTAGATTAAAATTTTTGCGTGGGATTTGTAATATTTGATTTGACACCTTAATTTTTTATACTTAAATAACCATTATCCGTCCATTTAAATATTTTCTATATTTAACATTAATAAAAAGTGAGATTAAATTTTTTTGTTTAACATTCTTTTAAATTATTCAGCAGCTAAAATTCTAATTGTAATATTACTTAAAAACATAAAATAGTTAAATTTCACCCCAATACACATACACATTTTTAGTAATTTTCCACAGTTTTCTTGTTTTAATTTAATAACTTTAACTTTCTATTGGATGTATATTTTCTTACCTTTAGTATTTTCAAAATAAGATGCACATGTTTACAGGTTCTAGTAAAGTTTGGATCTGTGCAAATGAGAACTAATTTCAATGTAATTTTTAATTTCTCAAAATTGGTTATAATTTTTAAGTTCTCGCTTGTTAGAGCACTGTGCTTGCATAACGTCTTGATGTCATATCCTAAATGTTGGATATGACATCCATCGAATAAATTCGATGGAATTAGTTGACACTTTTAAAATATAAGACCTAATTTCATTTTATTTCACAATCCCAGCAAAAACTTTGGTTGCCATGTAATGAGTTAAGAAGCTAATATAATGGTACTACACAACTTACACATTAGCTGAATAACTCATTATTTTAACCCGGCGATGACATTAGAAGCAACTACTTACCCTATATTATTTTTTATTTTTGTCGCTTTCAAGATTTCTTTATTTTTTGGGTTACAAAATAACTTTTTAGCTCGAAAAAAATAAAAGTCATAAAATCGTGTTGTTCCAAAAATATAGGAGTTAAAAATAACTGCTTTCTCTGACTTTTATGAAAAAAGTCATAACAATCATGGTCCTTGAATATTCATACAAATTCAAAATAAAATAACAATAAAATGAACTTTTCTAAAAAATAAAAAGTAATTAAAAGCAACTCAATAAATAAAAAGGCCAATCAGAAAAATAATAAAAAATATAAATTCAAATACGGGTATTAACCCTTTTGTTCTCTGGAACAATCGATTTTCTTTCCTTCATAATTCAACTATGAACTTTCATCTAACTGTCTGTAGATAAATGAAATCATTTAGACTGGTGTAAGAAATTCATAATTAAAAATCCGCTAAATTGGCTTAGTGGAAAAAGAGCAATAATCCAAAATCTAAAATAATCTTTAACAAATCAACTATATTGTTTTTAGTTAAATTTCTTTAACGTATAACCAACTAATTGCTCTTTTGTTAACCTTTAAGAAGCAGACCAATTTATTACCATTTGCACAACTTTTTATAAGAAAAAGTATAAATTTATGTGTACAATTGAAAAAAATATGATTTGACAATAGAACTAATTTTTCCATAAAACTTAACCAAAGATTAATCTCTCAATCTATACTAAAATCCCAATAAATTATTTGTAAGTATTTATATTTAATTAACTATTCTTTACTTTTACATCTCAAATTAAATATTTTTATTTTTTAATTTTTTTCGTAAAATTTTAAATTGATCTTTTAAACTTTAATTAAAGTAAACCGTTAAACTGATGACATTCTTTTCAACATAAATAGACACAAATTGAAACAAACAAAAAGTGTTAAAAATTAATTAATAGTCATCAAACCGCGCCACAGATTCATAGTTAAACATGACTTTTGGGCATTTACAAGAAAAAAAAAGGGTTTAATTCTATACTTTAATAACCTAATATTTAACTCTTTTATAGTAAATTTGGATATAAATAAAAAAATTTATTAGTGTTAATTAAAAATCACTTCACAGGTGGCTAAACAGCGGTATCGAGCTAAAAATTATACGAAAACGAAAATGGACAACCACAGGCTGTATTTTACAAAATGACTGCCTAAACTGTATAATTTTTATAAATTTCTTTAATTAATTATAAACGAAAACCCTTTAAGGCGTCGTAATAAATGAATGAATATTTACAAAAAAATAAAATAAAATAAAAATAAATGAAAGCAAATGATTTTTTGAAAAAAAAAGTTTATGAACATTTAAATGATTGACATTTTGTACTGATGTTATCACCACTAATCGGTTTTTAATTATGGTAGTGAAATTTTTTTATTATTGAAATCTTTAGACATTAAAAGGGCTTTTAAGTTAAACGTTTTAAAGTTTAAAACTAAAAATAGCAAATTATTTTGAACTGAAGAAATGGGTTTTTTCTGTTCAATAAAAATGACCTTTAGGCGCCTAGATATAGTGGTAAAATGTTTTTTATTATTATTTTTTTAATAGACAATTTAATTAGAATATAAATCTTATTAATAAAGAAAAACTATTATACATTTTAGACTAATCAAATCGATGACAAATGAGTCATTACTATTTATAGACTGTTATGACGCTGAAATTAGTTTCAACATAAACAAACAAAATATATCGTTCATTTCATGAGAGATTTATAAAAAAAAATGCCAATTTTTTACGGAGGGTCATCCGATTTTGTTCATATTTGATACTCATATAATATATGGAGCCCTTTAAATAACTACATTTTTATTTTTTTGAATTTTAAAAAATTCGCGAATTTATTCACAATTTTGATTTTCCGAAAAGTCAAATGGCTCCATAGGGTATGTGTATGCCAAATATTATTAAAATCGGAAGACACAAAATGGACAGAATGGACGATATACAAAAACATGCGGGAATATTTTGTTCGTCTTGGCCGAATCTATATACCCATCATCAACTTTGGGTGGTGGACGGTAAAAAACTTTTTCATTCAAAATTTTAGATTTTTTTGTTACTAAAATTTCTTTTAATAAATGAAAACATCAAAAATTTTTCGGTTAAAGCTGGTAATGCTGCGAATAAAATATGTATCTTCAAAATTGATGCACAAGTCTTGATTTTATTCACAGTTAAGTAAAAATACCTACAGTGGTGGGAAATTTTTATTTTTTCTTGAAACAAAAATAGGTGGATTAAACAAGAATCTGCATTCATTTTTTTTTTTTTTTTTTCTATCAACTACTGATTTTTTTACGGGCATAACTAATATCATCACCTTATTCAGCGGTCACACTATAAAATTCAAGAGTGGTTTGTCAAGTTTAGACTATAACTCAGGAAAATGGTACACCAAAAGGTGCATACGAAAATTGTCTTCAATGTGTGTCAACAATATTTTTTATACACTCAAGCATTTCAGAGTTATTGATCAAAGTTTTCATGATTAAAAAAAAAAAAAATAATAATAATTTTTTCGCTTCTAATTACCGAATAACTACTTAAATATTAACTGAACAAAAATTATGTAAATTCAGCTCAAAGACAGTTTAAGTCGCTATATATTGGAGTTTAATTTATCTTCATAGGACAAACTGTTCTCGAGTTATACAAGTGTGACTGCCTAAAGGCGGGGTCATAGTAGTCATGCTCATTAATACGTGATAGAAAAAAAGTAAAAGCTGGTTCTTATTTAGCACGTTAAATTCCATCTAATCCACCTATTTTTATTCTCTACACCACCATAGGTGGTTGGGGTATTATGCGTTTGTGCTGATGTTTGTAACGCATAGAAAAAACCTTCAGACTACCACCTTAAAGTATACCGTTCGACTCAGAATCACTTCCTGAGTCGACTTAACGATGTCCGTCCGTCCGTCCGTCCGTCTGACCGTCTGTCTGTCCATGTAAACCTTGTAATCAAACTACAGGTCGCAATTTTAAAGATATCTTGATGAAATTTAGCACAGGATCTTCTGTTAGGTCAAGGACGAACCCTATTGAAACTGGTTATGATCGGTCCATTATTTCCCATACAAATGTCTTCCCGGAAAAGGGTTTAACGATCATAAATCAATTAAATATAGCAAAATTTTAATGGAATTTGGCACATATAAGTTCCTTATAAGTTTACATATGTGTGCCGAATTTCAGGAAGATCGGTCCATAATTGACAATAGCTCTCATATCACTTTAAAGGTCATAAATCTCATTATAATGTTAGTATCAAGTTAATATTCAACAGAAATGAGTTTTATATAAATGTAAATGATATTGCCAAATTTTACGAAGATCGGTCCATAATTTACCATAGCTCCCATATAGGGTTCTTTTTCGGGAGTCACTCAAAAATTACTAAATTCATATAAATGTTGATATCAACGTTATATTCGGTATTCATATGTTTTATTTTACACTTAATAAGAATATCGGTCCACAAGTGACACAAAGTCTAATAAAATACCCCGGTCCGAATTTTGATGTACATAATGGTGTAGGGTATCATATGGTCGGGCTTGACCCACTTTCGTTTTTTTTTTTTATTTAAGACGAAAAAAAATTTTTTTTTGCCCACTAGTGTATTTCCACTTAACTGTAGGTATGCATGGGTATCCTAACTTAACTGTGACTGTAATCAAGAAGTGTACATCAATTTTTATGATACGTGGCTTTATTTACTCGTAGTTTTACCAGCTTTGAGATAATGATGATAAGCTGAAACATTTTTGATGTTTTCACTTTTAAAAGGAAGTTTTAGTAAAAAAAAGAAATCTTGAATTTAGCATGAACAATTCTTTTCGGACACTTATTTCGCAATATCTCCAAAACTATTGAGCGGATAAAAATTTAAAGCCAATTTTATTCCACACATTTTGGTGTATTATTTATATAAATCGTGCATACCGTTCTCGAGTTATAGTGAAATATACTCGAGAAATCGGCTTATTTAGGACGCAATATTAGACACGCCCATAAAAAAATCTCGACCTGATGGGAGAAAGCTGAAAGCACATTCGAGTTTGGCATGCGGAATTCCATCTAGTCCACATATTTTTTTTTTTTTTTTTTTTAAGGAGCACGAAAAAAATTTTTTGTCGACCAGTGTTATCCACACAGATGAAAAACAGTAGTTTCATTTTACATCAAAATTTAATAAAATAAAAGAAAGTTTAAGCAAAATCATTTTAACTTTAATAATCTTTTATATTAAATTTAATAAGAATATTCCAATTATAGTTATTTATTCATTCGAAATTTATCACTTATATTTAGAATCCTTTCTTAAGAACCTTTTATAATACCTTTATTTTTATAGCACATTTTTTGTTCTCCAACTATGACATTTCATTAAGTGTAATTCATAAATTCTTTAAATTCTAAACATTTATCTTCGACATTTAACCAAAAGTCAAACTTTTCTACTTTTTTCTAAACTCATCTAAAGCAAACAAAGAAGCAAATAATTTCAATGGTCAACAATTTGTCAATCGAAAGGTTTATTAACCGAGACATTATCAACAGCATCAGCTGCAACAAAAGCAAAAACAACAGGTTATATAATGCTAAACCAAGCCAAAAAATAACTTTTAAAGGTAAGAAAAACTTAAATATTGAAGAATATTAGCTAAAAGTCTCGATAAACCTTATGATTTTATGACCCCTTGGTAATGACAGTTGTCAACTGTAAAGCAGTAAAATTATATAACTGGAATTTAAAAAAGAAAAAAAGGCTTGTGGCACACGACATACTAACAGCAACAAAAAAAGAATAGCAAATTAACGATCAAAGAAATTACTATAGTTATTAAATATACACACACATACATACACAATTATACATTTGTACAATTTGTTTTGCAATTGTAGCATAAATCTATTAACTAATTTGTTGTCAATGATTTGCCATAAAATTATTGGAAAATGCTGGGAGATAGAAAGAAAAACAGGAAATGTTTATAGAAAAATTATGGGTTAAACAATTAAAGAGTTAGAGAATATTAGATACTTACAAATAAATAAAATGAAGCATTACTCGTAATTAAAGAAAATTGTTCAATTAATTAAAGTTTTATTAACAATTATTTAATAATAAATAATTATTAAAATTAGTTTTCAATAAATGTTTAGTCATATAATCAAAGTGAGTGTGTTATTACATAAATAAGGAAATATTACCCAATAAGCAAAGTGAAATATTAATTTAAAGATTTGTATATAGGAAATATTACCCAATAAGCAAAGTGAAATATTAATTTAAAGATTTGTATATATATAGGGTAAGTGTACCGGTAGTCGGCATGAACTTGAACTTAAATAGGTGAAAGAAAATGTACAGCCAATACATTAAAGTATATAAATGAAACCAACGTCCCTCAAAATAGGGTTCGTGATCTACAAAATATTTTGGCAGGGTCACATAGACTTAAAGAGACAATTAAAATACTTTCTTATGCCAAGGATAACTTTTTGGACTCAAGTGTTTTTTTTTTTTTTTTATTTTAACAAATATAAAAATTTTGTTTCATTGATTTTAGTTCATAATATTTAAGAATAATTTCTTAAATGAAAAAACTTTTTTCTATATGAATCAAAAGTTAAGAAGACTTAAACAAATTGTTTAAATTTTATTTAATATTTTCATTTATAATGAAATGTTCTAAATTTTCGTTGGAGTATTTTAAGTTTTTAATTATTTTTAGCTACATATTGGGATCATTCAATAGAACAGAAGGGCTGTTTAACAAAATTATGTACATATGTGCTACAAAATGTATCAAATTTATGCAAATTTCTAAAGATTATTTTCAAACAACTTTTTCATGGAAAATTTCCATTTATTGCTGATATTTTTGATTTTATTTATTTATTTATTTATTTATTTATTTATTTATTTATTTATTTATTTATTTATTTATTTATTTATTTATTTATTTATTTATTTATTTATTTATTTATTTATTTATTTATTCCAATGTATCAGTAACCTAGCCTATTGGCCATAACTATTTTTATTTAGTATTTGCATTAGAATCTTATAAAAATAAATCAAAATTTAAGCAAAATGTTTGCAAAATTCCTAAAATTTTCATAAAGAACAATTTAATAATATCTATGAACCAAATTTTTTTTTTATACCCTACACCACCATAGGTGGTTGGGGTATTATGCGTTTGTGCTGATGTTTGTAACGCATAGAAAACGTTATCCAACACCCACCTTAAAGTATACCAATCGACTCAGAATCACTTTTTAAATCGATCTAACGATGTCCGTCCGTCCGTCTGGCTGGCTGGTTGGCTGGCTGGACGGCTGGCTGTCCATGTAAACCTTGTGCACAAAGTACAGGTCGCAATTTTGAAGATAATTGAATGGAATTTGGCAGGTGGGACTTTTATGACACAAGGACGAAGCCTATTGAAATTAGTTATGATCGGTCCATTATTTCACCTACCCCCCATACAAATGTCCCCCCGGAATTAAGTTTCAACACTAAAAAATGCTTTAGAAATAAGAATATTTTAATGAAACTCGGTACAAAGAAGTTTTGTATAAGTATCAATCTTTGTACCGAATTTTATGAAGATCGGTTCACGATTAACCATAACTCCCATATAAACCCCTGTTCCGAAAATCACTTTAACGTGCATAAATCCCATACTAATGTTAGTATCAAGTTAATATTCGACACAAATAAATTTTATATAAGTAGAAACAACATTGCCAAATTTTATTAAAATCGGTCCATAATTTACCACAGCTCCCATATAAACCCACTTCCGAGAATCGCCCTAAAGTGCATAAAATCAAGTAGATGTTAGTATCAACGTATTATTCTGTATTTGTATATTTTATTTTACATTTAGTAAAAGTGTTGATCTAATATAGGTCTCCTCCCCGAATTTTTATGGTCATACATAATGGTGTAGGGTATTATATGGTCGGTCTTGACCTACTATACCTTTTTTTCTCGTTTTTTTTTTTTTTTTTTTTTTTTTTTTGAAAAAAGTTTGGGACAAAAAAGTCATGTTCGATTCATAATATTTATGAATAAAATGAGTGAAAGTTAAAATCATTTTTAATTTTTTGCCTCGACTTTATTTCGTTTTTCGGGAATAATTCCTGAGGTATATAAGGAAAATTTACTTTTAAATATTGTGTGATTTAGAACATATTCAGAAATTATACGCTGAAAAAATTTTTCGATTATCTCTATTCGTCTAGATGTGAAAAATATTAAAAGTCAGTACTCTGAAATTAGTATGAAGAATTACAATTTTTTACAAAAATATATATTTTGCTGATCTTGCTGAATTTCAATAGCAACATTCTCGAAAAGATTTCTAATCGTTCGATATATATATTAAATATATTAGTTATCGGTGAGCTTCATAATCGCCATTTCAACCGACACATGGACGGACGAACATGGTCCTATCGTGATCATTTCTTACAAGGATCCCGAAAATATCAACTATTCCGACGAAAATTATGGAAATTACAAACGTAATGCCAAACTTATATATATCCTTTACACCTGTGGTGAAGGGTATAAAAAAGAGTTTAAAAGTAAAGATTTTTCTTCAAATTTTTATTATATTAATCTATTCTGAACATGTCCTCTTGGACCAGTCCAGTGACCCGTCCTATGACCTCCCCAAGGGGCTAATTAGCCACCTCCAATGACAACCCATGTAAAAGTGACAGGTTCCTCCCATATAAAGTTCCGGAACTGGAACCGGTCACCAGCCCTGAGAACATGTCACGTGACTAGTTTTGAACCGGTTCTCTTTCCTCTAGGGAATTCTTCAACAGGAAAAATAATTTATTCGTAACATTTTTTCCAGGGCTTCGTATAGTTTTCCGTTTCATAAAATTTAAAATTTTGGCATCGATTTTTTATTCTTATTTTTATTGACAAATTAATGAAGATAATCATTTACAAATTATATAATAATATTAAAATAGTAATACATATATATATATATATTTTTTTTTTTTTTGTGATTTGTCTCTGTCATTTGTAAATGAGTACCTTCACTACTTTGTGAATAAAATCAGAACTTATTTATTAATTTAATTGAAATAAGGACTGCGCACAAAAAAATCCATGCATACTCTTGGGCTTATAACTTTTGATGTGGTGAAAAATTAATAATTCTGTTAACTGGTTTGTATTTGCCATTATGCTTAGCCATGTGCAAAGTTTCATGGTAATAGCAGAACTAGTTTTTCTTAAAATGGAAATTGAACATAATACAACTAAACACATAATTCACATTTTTCATGAAATCTTACATTGGTCATATAAAATAATTGCAAGGAAAGCTGTTGTGCAGCAAAATACAGTTTCTTGGGTTATAATATTATACAAAGAAGTCATGATCACTGAATGGTAACATGGCAATGGAAGACAAATAGTATCTTCTGGCTGTAGGACTCAGACAAAATAGAAAGGATTTTGAGAGAAAATCACCTCATCTCTGGAAGAAAAGTGTCACAAAATGTTATTTGCTTTGAATTTTTATTAGAAAATTTGAAAGGAAATCTAACCTGAAGACGTATAAGGTAAGAAAAAAAATCCTAATAGAAACGCAAGCAAGAATTTGGTGGTAAAAAATAATATGAAAGTACATCAGATGAATTTTTTCAGAATAATAGACGATGAAACATTCATTCAGGCTGAGTTTTTTCAACTTCCTAGCCAGGAATTCTATGTCGCAGATGCTAGAGGGATTATGGCAGAAAAATTTCGTGTATCAAAGAAATCAAAATTCCCAAGAAAGTTTTTGACTTGGGAAGTCATATGAATATGCGGGAATGAAGTACTTTATTCATAAAAAATGGTTCCATTAACACTGAAATATAAGTGAATGAGTACCTTTGGAAAAGACTTCTCCCTTTCTTTTAAAAAATAATTTAAAGGACATTAAAAGCTCAGCATAAAGTGAAATAAAATCTTTAATTAGAATAATTCTGGAAAAGATAAAAAAACAACATGAAATAATTTATTCTTTTATGTTTAGAACTTGAACATAACAGTCATTAATAAAAATATAATTTAAAAAAAATCGCCCATTGTTTTAGTTTCTATAAACAGATTTGCATGCATGGATTTTTTCGTGCTCAGTCCTTATGTCCTGTTTTATTTGCAACAAATTTATCCTTATAATTAAGAAATAAAAACGTGTATTTTTGACATTTACAAATTGTTATGACTTTTTAAAGCATGTTTTTTTTAATTTTTACAAAATTTTATTTTTTAACCCTAGGATTACTATCTTGGTCTGGTCAGACCAAATTTGCCTTTGGAGTTTAATAACTTTTATTTTAAGTAGAAAATCAAAAAGGGATGAACATGATATCTATAACTTAAGTGTACTGAGTCGAATGAAATCAATTTTGAGTCGATTGGATTACGATAACTAGGAAAATTTTGGGTTTAAAGAAAAAGTACGCTAAGTTAACCCTCTTGGTCTGGATAGACCACAATGTGTTTTCTCTTTGTAAACATGTTTTTTTATTAATTTACGTCATTCATGAACGAAAATTAAGTTACAGAAAAATTATTAAATGCCATTAAATGGAGTTTCCAGATTTTAACGCCTTACAGTAACTAAAAAGGAAGAGGATGAAGAGGGAATGATGTCTTGTCTTTGAAATCGAGATAATGTGTAACTGCCATTTCCATACAGTGAAGATGAGGGTGACGAAACGTTTGGCTCGGGAAATACTGGATATTTAGCAATAAAGCAAATCTGATATCCAAATGTACTTAATTGGAACCACTTAAAACTTTCATATTACTATAGCAAAAAGTTACAAACCAGACAATTTCCACCGAGTACTATAAACATTTTTAAACGAATACTTACTTAAGAAGTGCTTAATAATATTGTTCAAGATATTAAAAATAAATTGCAATAGGCACCTTGAATAATAAACAACCAATGGAATAGATTTATTCAAGTAAAGTTTATATAAATTCGATATTGATAAGGCGAAAATGTCAATACGATGCTTCACTACATTGTTATTTTTTCGTTCTGACAATTCAAACACTTACCCAAAGCATCAATAATTTAGAAAATTAGCTACCCTAGAAGATCTTTAAGTAATTCTCATTAAAAACTTGGAGTCATCATATACCCCTGTCGTAAATTTGTACTTGAATAAATAGCTCTATTCTTATCTTTTACGTTCATGTTTCAAAATATACATTCCGCTAGAATTAGCTAAATATGATACAAAAATACTATACAAAGACAAATGATCGCCATAGACGACGAAATAATCAGAATTAGGTGTAAATGAATACCGAAATTAATCACAAAATAATTCTTCGATGTAAAAAATGAAACATTACTACCAGCCTATGACATTGTAAATAAGCAAAATCATATGTTTTTTATGATTGCCAAGCAGAGTAATATTAGATGAAGATTATTTTTAATAAAAATTACAATATTTATCCACTTTCCATGCATATAATTTATAAATAAACCTAAAATTGCGTTTTATTCAAAAAAGTTCAAATTTATGAGCTTTTTCATCTATTTTTGTTTTCATCGCAATAGTTTTTATTATAAGTCTAGCGAAACATTTCCACTTTATATTAACACATATAATTTATATTAACTACTATCCACAAAATCAAGACAAAAGTGCTAATATAAATTGTTTCTAGATCCAATATTTTACCTATAACCGTTCTGTGGTCTGGCCAGACCAAGAGGATAACTTAGCGGTCATAACGTTACCAGTCATCCTAGGATTAAATTGGTTTAATATATCCATAACTTTTGAGTGTATTAAAACATGAAGTATAACTTGAATCAATATTATTTAACCAAATTAGACAAGTTGTTTTCGTGATATATGTTACAACTTCCTTAATTTTACAAATCGTGTTTTATCGCGACAACTATAGTCAATTAAAAATATGTGGATTAGTGGCTAAGTACTTATGAATACCGTATATCCGAATTGAATGAGAAACCCCGTGTTACAGAGTCAGAGTTTGCCTGTATAATTGTTGATTGTAAAAATCATTGCTTCTGAAAAATTTTTTCAGTAATCCCCCAAAAAAATTATATTTTCCTCTATGTACTTTACTTTTTAGAAGTTGTTTTTATACTAAGTAGGTATGTATAGATCAACTAGCACATTAGTGATCATTATTGCAAAAAAAAAAATCCATTAATATCTTACTGAAAAACTAAAAACAACTGTTTAAACATTTTTTGTTTATTGGGCTATAAATACACTCTTCAACAACAAATGATTAATTAAGAAAACGATCAATGAACTTTTGTTAGATTTTATTGTTAAACTGACAACAAGCTCATAATTTTCTTGTTATTTTAATAGTTATTTTTTTGCTCTGGTCATTTAAAATTAAAAATATATTTATGTATTAAATAAAATGTTTGTATATTTCCAAAAATTAAAATTTTGCTAATTGGTAAATCCATTTGTTTTTTTTTTTTTTACAATATTTAATAAAACAATAGGTATTTTTTGCAAATTTTTTTATTTTTATTTTGTTAAAAAAAGAGAAAATCATTATTTCTTTTATTGTTTAATTAAATATTTTTTTGTTTAAACAAAATTTTGATATATGAATATTTAAAATTATAACTATTGTCTCAAAAAGTAAAATATTTAAAGTTATAACTAAAAAACTCTGTTATGAATTAAGATAAGAACGGTTACTGTTAGACAGATTTCAATTTCAATAATTTAAGCTTTTAACGCTTATAGTTACTTTTTGTTTAAAACTATAATAAAAAGTGTCAAAAAATATGTTTAACAACATAGTTTTTTAATTAATTACCCAGCTAATTAGCATTTTCTTTATATTGTCTTTGTCTCTGCGTTGTGAGATGTGTAACAAATTGATAGGTATGCAATGTGATATGAAATTCTTCTTATGAATAAAATAAAATGAATTATGAGTTGGTTAATTAAATATCAACTAATAGACTTTAAGTCGTTGTTAAATTGTCATATTTTAAATAGTTTTTTATTGTATTTTTTAAGCTTTTGTAGTTATAAAAAATTAAGTGAATCTAATTGCAAACAAAGATTTTGTAATAACTTTATTAATGAGTTTTAACAATGTAAGATTTTATATTTTAATATTACAGCAAAAAAGGTGGGGCCTTTAAAAAGAATAGAGAAAATTTAAATATTTTTTAGCTGCTAGCCATGACAACCAAATTTTAGACTTGGACGGACGGAGTGATGGACATCGTTAGATCGACACAGAAAATAATTCTAAGGCAACTGTTTTTAATAAAATCTAAGTGCATTTAGGAGCGCCTAATTTGATAAGATTAGTTCTGTAGCAACATTGTAAAGATTACATACCAAGACAGATGTGCGTCGGGTTAAAATATGTCAAGACTGGCGAATAATTTAATTTTGAAATTAAAAAACAGATGTGCGTCGGGTTAAAATATGTCAAGACTGGCGAATAATTTAATTTTGAAATTAAAATTTTCGTAATAATGTTGGATACAGAATAAAAATAGACAAAACTGTGCTCTAATATCAATTAAAATCATCAAGCTAGGTTGTGTTATTTTCTTGTAAGGATCAGTCAGAGTTAAACATTTTTTTAACATTTTGGAAAAAGAGTAAAAAATAAACTTTTATCAATTTTCGGTATATTCTCTTTTACTGAAATGGCTTTTTAAATAAAACTTTAAAATAGAACCATCAACTTTAGATATATAAGTGTACTTCTCTTCATGTCTTTGTAAATTATATTTTGACTAAATATATATTTTTTTTTTAATTGTCCTAAAATACAGTAATTTTAAAATTTTATGAAATTCAACTTAAAATGTTACAGGATTTTTGTTCCGAAAATTGTCTGAAAAAATCGTGCGCTTTTATGGGAAATATTTTTTTTTTGTTTCGAAAAAACGCCAGTAGCTCTCATACAAAAAACATCTTAAGTTTAGACTTTTTCTTTGCTTTATCAAACATTATACAGTGGGACAGAAACACAAATTTTTGAAAATAAATCTATAACTTCTTATCGGCTGGTTGGTTTAACATAAACTTAGCAGATGAGCGTATAAATTTAAATTTGGAAGGGGATTCCAAAAAAAGGGATCTATGAGGGCTTAAAATAGGGCATAAGTGACATAGAAAATGTTTAACCATTTTCTATCACCTTAGAGCACTTGATAAATCCTATGAAAGATTCCGTGATTTATAAAACTTTAAAGTGGCATATTTTCAGTTCTGTAAAAGATATTGATTTCAATATTTTTTGTATAACGAAGAATTATGTCAGCTAAGCAATGTATTTTAGATGAAAAAAACCGAGTTTATACTTTTTCTAATTTTTGTATTTAAAGTTAAATTTTTGTAAAAAATTGGTTTTTTGAGCAACCATAAATATTTTATCTATAATAAAATCTTTGTTATTAAAGATATCTTAACGAAAGGTCTATATTGCGGTGCATATAGACCTTATCGCATAAAACGAGAAAGTATAAAAAACTTCAAGATTTTTGTAAAACGTATTCCACAATTCCCAAAAAAAACGCCGAAAATCCCAAAAATGGGTTTTTTAACATTTTCGGATATAAAATCCACATTTTTCCGAATAGAAAACTTTTAACAACATATTATAGATTCTTGAACTACATTCTGTTTGCCGATTCGTGCTTTCGGATTTGAGAAAATATAGACTAAAGTCAAAACTTTCATATAAATTCGGGAGGGTGTGTACCTTGACCACTTGAGTTATTGGGCTTACTTTTTATTTCAAAGTCTTTTCTGTGAAGATACCTTTCAGAAAAGTATAAAATTATTATATGTTTTTAAAGAAAATTTTATTTTAGAGAAAAAAAGACTGTAAATACTTTTTTCGGCAAAAAAAAAATCGTATTTTTTGCAATATTCAAATTCAAAATCGTTTACTATTGGACTCGCTAAAGATATCGACTTAATTTTTTTTAATTCAATAGATAATTTTGTTTTTTAATTAGCTAAAGACAAAACAAATAAAATCGGTCGGAAATACTAGGATATATATGAAAAAAACTAGAGCAAGAACATGCAAAATTTAGGTACTTAATAATTCAAATGCAAATAACTCAAAAACTATAAGAGATAAATATGACATGCATGTATGTTTCTTGTAGGTCTTATCAGTGTATAATGTATAAAAATATTTTAAAGCGGACGAGAAACAAAAATTTGGCAAGCGATTAAAAAATGTATATATCAGAGTTACCCAACTTTGAGCGCTTTTAGCTCCGCCCTTGGAGGGTCTGTTTGGTCCCCCTTCCAAACTTAACATTGTAAACTCCTCTGCTATGCCTATAACAAATTTCATGCAAATCCAACCAATTCCTAAAATTTCGATTCTGCCCCACTGTGAATTTTGGTATAAAGATATAAAAAAATAAAAAAAAATTCCTAAATTATATTCCAAAAATTTCAAAAAGACGTCCCCTTATAATTATGATACATCATACATTATTGACCCGCCAAAGGGCTTATCATTCTAGGGAATAACAAATCATAAGACTTGTCCCTCTTTATCGCTTTCATCACAATAAAAAATTTTTGATTAATTTTTATCAATTTAAACAAGCAAATCACATACAAATGACTAAGGATGCCATAGCCAACATTTTTATTACCCCAACAATAAGTTAACCCCTAAGGCTAAAAATCATTTTTGACATAAGGGTAAAATCAAATTGAACAGATGTTCAATACTTCAATTACCCAGAACAATTTAAATACTTTGTATTAAATGGTTTTTGTAAAATAACTAGAGGCTAAATGTAGCAAAACATTCATGCGAATATTATGCTATTAAATAATGTTTAAATAACCCGCACATAAAAACAACTACAACAGTGATTGAAAAGTATTCAAATGATAATAAAGTGTTGTCAGTTTATAAGGCAACTCTTTATTTTTTTTTCTACAACATAAATATAGTCTAAAATCAACGTCAACAACATTATTTGTAAAATGTTGTTTATGCAACAATGTTTTGACACATGGTGCATTCAAATAATATTACTGCAACAACAAACAAAGTTCAGGGTGAAAATAATTTAGTATTAAGAAAAACTTGAAAATAACACACACTTAGCACTATGTCTTAAGAAAAAAAAAAACAAATATTTATTCTGCCATACAAAAGAAAACAAACACTGAGCTTTAAATGGTGTCATATATGTATGTGTTCAAGTTCCATATAAGTTCCATAGAAATAAAGGAGTGTAGGAGTTTAAAATTATAGTCCTCGGGCTTTTAGCCGCTGTTTAACCAACACTAGCCACTGCAACTTTTAGCTGCCTGCCATATGATATGCCAAATAAACAACAATCTTGATGTTGGTTGTTTTTTCTTTAATAGTTTTACACAAGATCATCTAAGTTAAATTATAACAGATAAGCGGTATGGCATACGAAGTGAAAAAAATAAAAATATAAAAAATTTAAGAAAGAAAAAAGATCATATATTTGTTAGTTTATCTATAAGATTGTCATCGTCATAGGTATTTTTTACACAGAAAAGAAAATATGCGAATCTTTTATACTAGATTTATTTTTTGCAAACTGTAGATTCTTAGCAATATGTTTACAATAGTGTTGTTTGAAGAAATTTTAAAAAGTCAACAGCAAATAAAATTTTAGCCTAGATATCAGAATAGAGGCCACTATATTTACTATATATTTTTTATGTTATTCACAGTAATATAAAAACGAGAGAAGAAGATATTGTCGATCCAACCCGACCATATGATACCCTACAACATTGCCTATGTGTACCAAAATTCGAGAAGGGGCCAATTATGGACCTATACTTGTATTAAGTGTAAAATAAAAATACTAATACAGAATATTACATCTATACTAATATTCACATGTATTTATGCACTTTTAAATGATTCCCGAAATTTGGTCTTATATGGGAGCTATGGTAAATTATGAACCGATCAAAATGTTATTTGTGTCGAATATTACATTGTCACACGATGTTTAAACATGTAACAAATAGCATTTCATTAAAGATGTAGAGATTTTTCCTTAAAATTTATATTATTTTATCTCTCATCTTTCAATCTGTAACTCTACGTTTTCTTCGGTTATCATTGTTCCCTTCGATGATCATGAACCCTTTATATTTTTTCTGAGTCAATAAACTGTAGCAATTTTTTTATATGGTTAACTAGTGTTTTTATTATAAAATTTAATGGATTTATGATCGTTAAACCTTTTCCGGGAGGACATTTGTATGGGGGCTATGTGAAATAATGGACCGATCATAACCAGTTTCAATAGAGTTTGTCCTAATAGAAGATCGTGTGCTAAATTTCATTGACTTATCTTTAAATTTGCGACCTGTAATTTAATTACAAGGTTTACATGGACAGACATACGGTCAGACGGACGGACATCATTAAATCGACTCAGGAAGTGATTCTGAGTCGAATGGTATATTTTAAGGTGATAGTCTGATGGTTTTTTCTATGCGTTATAAATATCAGCACAAACGCATAATACCCGCATAATACAAAAATATTGTTTCTTTCAGTTTTGGGAATTCAATCATTAAAATTATTGAAATCAATCTTTATTTGTAGAAGCTAGAAGCTTAAAATTACCATCCTGTAGCTTATCCCGCATTGAAACAGTATGATTTTAAGATTAATTTTTCCCTGAAAGCTTATGTCTTTTTCTATAAGTTTCATACACATTTTTCTCCGGTCAAAACAGCTGCTATTATTACCATTTTTTTGCGATAGATCTCACTGTAAACCAATTTCTTAATGAGTTTTTTTAAACGACTTTTGTTTGGAAATTTTCGTCAACGAATACATATAGAAAATATTACTTACAGATCATTGAAAAATCAAAGTCCTTAGATTAGAAGCATCAAAAAGTCTATTAAACCATAATTTTTTTACATAACTTATATATTCCTCAAACAAACGGAACGACGAATATCTGTATTTTGACTCCCATAGCCAAAAGATCCAAAATATCACCTTTGGCTAATAATGCAAATTAAAATCTGAGGTATTTGCTATTAAACCCAAAGTTTTAATCCCGTTTTAGTTAATGGAATACTATTTTTTGAGTGTATCACATTTCCACAACAATGTTGTCAAAATAAAAAAAGCAAAGGAAAACAAAATATGTTGCTGCTAATACAAAGAAAAACAAACACTATACTTTTTTTTTTCTTTTGCAATAGCCTATTAAATTCTAATCATGGTTATTTTGGCTTGAAGTAAAATTTTCATTAAAAAAAAGAAATGTGTAGGTTTATTTTTTCTGTGGCTGCTGTAAAATTTTCAGCTAATGTCGATGAATCGTTATTACTGTGGCAGCTTTAAGACAACAATAGTAATAGCAACAATAATAACAGCAGTAATCATTTTAAAATGTTGCTGAACCGCGCGCGAGAGAGAAAAGGCGTTTATTTGTGGGCATTGTTTAGTTAACACCCAACTCCTACTGTTTTAACATTGTTGTTGCTGATTTTGTTGTTTGTTTTATTCTTTTTTATAATTTTGAAAAATTTTCATTATATTTGAACTTCTTATTCACTGAATTGCTTATTATTTATTGTGTGTTTTGGTGTTAAAGATTTTCGTTACTTTTTTATGACTGTAATAAATTGATTGTGATTATAATCATTTCAATTTTTAATTTTAAATGTATTTTTATGTCAATTTAACAAATAGATTTTTAACCCTATAAAAAGTGTGATAATTAAAATTATTATTAAATAATTTAAAAAATCTAAAGAATAATCTAAAAATATATTTACTGTAACCAAGGATTGACTATTAAAAATAATGAAACATCTATATAATTACCTTAATACTATTTTTAAATGCATAAATTTCATTAAATTCCCCTTTAATACAACTTATTTATTTTTTTTTTTAATTTTTAATTTATTTAAATTATATTTTATAGTGTAAACATAAATTAAATATTCAGAAAGTCACCTCTTAATTACTAATTTTAAATTCATATATTCTATGATCACTCTAAACCCCATTTGCCTGCATAAGTTTAAATCATGTCTAATAATGACACGACTTCTACTTACACTTACTCATATGTTTTATAGCTCTGTTCTTAAAACTGAACTTGTCAATTACTTGAATTGAATTTGTCATGGTTAAAAGTTAATTATTTCATTAAACAAAAAAAATAAAAAAAAAATGTTTGTTTTACATTTGTTGTTATTTTCTATAGTCATTATTTATAAATATCAATCAATGTCATGGCATAATTTGCATTCAATCACAAACAAAAATTCTTGCCAATTCTATGTCAGTATTATAATTCACTCTTGTTCTGATTGTTTGCTGTTTGTTCATTTATTGTAATGAAATTTATAAAATAATTTTTTTGTTAAATTATTTAGCAGAAATTGAAATAAATAATAAACTTCATGACAGAGATAATTGTTTTGAGTAACTAAACATTTTTATTTTAAATTAAAAATTAAATTTTAAATTAAAAATTTTACAAAAAATAAAAGATCTACTTCAGGTTCTTTCAAAATTACTTGGTAATACATATAAAATATTCGTGTTTTTGAAACAAATCTTTAAAATTAACTATATGTATTATTTTACTCTAAAGATCATATTTGTCTGGATTTTGATATTAAAGAAAAATGTTTGTACTTGAGCAACCAAAATTAGTTTCTAAGGTTATTTAGGATTCAAAACAGTGGGGCTAAACGCGAAATTTTTGGGAATAAATCTGCATCTCCTAATCTACTGGTCGAATCGAATTTAAATGTATGGAAGAGCTGCTGAAGAGGGTCTTATCTTTCAGAAAACTTATCTTGTAGTCACCCTGTGATAACACGGGATAAACTATAGGGTATCGAAGTTGATTACCTCGAGTATGTTAATAAATTGTACACAGAAAAAATTATTACGTTATTTTTTTCAATTAACATAGTTGTTTCATTATGCATCGAAATTTAATAAATTTATTCAAGCAAAAATGAAATAAAAATAAAATTTAACTATACTTTTATATCCTATATACATTTTTAATTTATCCAATCAACTACTTGATTGATTTAATTAATTTATTAATTGGGAATTTTTTTCTGTTTTGTGTTTTTTACAGTTTTTGGTAATTGATATAATCATTTTGATGAGAGGTGCAAATTTAAACAAGTTTTTTATTGAATGAATTATTTTCTAACATATTTGTTAATTGGTGACTTTTTTCTGTGTAACCTACCAATAAGGAACGATTTCAAAGATTTTTATATTTCTGTAAAAGGCTTGGCAAGACAAAGAACATGTTTACTCACCTAAGTTATCTCTTACAGTTAAAATGATATTTACGCTAAAGTTTTGAATTTTTGTTCAGCTCTCTAAAATTATTATGTTTTTTTTTTTTTTTCCAAAAATATAGTACCTACTATTTCTTTAATTTTTTCTGAGTTTTTTTAATATATTTTTTTCACATAATTTAAAAGATAAGGCTTCATAAATGGTTAATAAATTTTGAATTTTTTATCGATTAAATGTGGTTAAATTTCTTCAGACCATGACCAGAAAAGCTTAAAATTAGAATTTTAAGCATAATTTTGGGAAATGATGTTTGAAACTAAATAAAATGTAAACAACACGAATGTTATATTCGGCTCGGTAGAATCTATATACCCACCATCAACTTTTTTAAATTTTTCGTTACATGGGCGGTAAAGTGGGCGGACCACGCTTCGTCCTTGTGTCAAAATGACTGTTCGTGCCAAATTTCATCAAGATATCTTTAAAATTGCGGCCTGTACTTTGTTCACATGGTTTACATGGACAGACAGCCAGCCAGCTAGCCGATCAGACGGACGGACGGATATCGTTAAATCGACTCAGAAAGTGATTCTGAGTCGAACGGTATACTTTAAGGTTGGGGTTCGATAATTTTTTCTGTGTGTTACAAACATCAGCACCAACGCATTATACCCCAACCACCTATGATGGTGTAGAGTATAAAAATTGATAAATAATGAGAAGTATCTTTGCGATTTGAACTTTTTTTAAACATTTCAAATTAGAATCTTAATATATCTCATAAAAATTATGTTATGAGATAATCCGGTCTGAAGAAAAAGGCCATTGAAGTTAGATTTTTAACCTTTTTTGGATGCTCATAGACCACACGCTGGTACACCCATCAATATTTTGTGAGGCTAAGTGGGAGCATTATACCTTAGATTTAAAGACAGGAATGAAAAAATTAAAAAAAAAAATTCGTGATTATAAGCAAAATATCTTAGATACCTAAAGCAGTTTCTTAAAAAAATTAATATTAAATAAAAAGTGCAATAAACATTGTCTTTTAAGTTTTTAATCACATTTGAGTTGTTGATATGAAATTTAATACAATTTTAATTAATTTAAAACTTTGTTTGCAATTTTTTTTCGCTTACAATTTTTTTTCTAAAATTTAATTTATAATTTTAATTCTGAACACATTTCTGTTTTTTTAGTAAACACTGCTGTTATTTGACAGTTCTAAAGTTTAAAGATGGTCCTGTCAATCACAAAATTTCACTTTTTTATCTACTGATTGTTATCATATCATAAATTTAATATATTGTAATTTTGTTCCAAAAATATTATCTTTTTCTTCTTTAATATTTGATAAACAAAACGGGCTATATGAACATTTTATAATACATATTAAAAATAAATTAGGACAAAATTTCGCGAATAACGGGGTTAAAAGATTTATTTTTCAGTGTGAGGTTTAGTAGACGTAATATTAATAACTCATAGAAGAACAGATTACAAAATTTTGAAAAATGAGTGAAATAGACAGTTTTTATGTTCTCCTGAACAATTGGGGTTTTGCATGTGACCGTTTTGAATATAAGCACTCGATTTTAAAATTACTTATAATCGAACTAATTTTTCACTGAGCCTCCATATAAATGTTTCATGGAAACGGGTCAACGCTTAAATATGTCTTTATTTTCATGTATGTCGTCTTAAATATGTCTTTATTTTCATAATTTTTTGGCAGCTGAGTTTTGTCCAAGCAAAAATCGTATTAATAAATTTCCTTAGGATCGGTCTAAAATTGACCATAGCTCCCATAAAGATCCCCTTCCGAAGATCACTTTCCCGCAAATAATTCCTTTATAAATATTCGTATAAAAATAAAATTAAGTGCAATTAAAGTATATTTAAGTATTAGTCTCGCATTCAAATTTCACAAAGATCGAACTATAATTGACCATGGCCTCCATATAAGGACTTTTCACGCCAATGCCAATTCTACACTATTTTTGTGCATTAAAGTGATTTAATAAGACAAATCATGCACGAAAGCATATTTTTTACTCGTTTTCAATACTTGCTTAAAATTCAATATAAATCTATTTTTAAATAAATCAAATAATTAAGTTAAACACACGTCAATTTTAAATATACGATAATTTTATTTTATTTAATTTTTATTCAGAAAACAAGCATATTTTCATTGCATTTTTTTAAATAATATATATTTTTTTTCTTCGAAATCGCAAAAAATCTGCAAAATGTTTTTCTGGATTTTCATACTATCAAGCAGTGTTACCGTTTGGCGACTTTAGTTGCCAATTTCCCCTTTTTCAACCACCTGGACACTTTTTTGGCCCCTTTTTTAAATGGCGACTATGCGACTTTTTGAGACTATGTGCTAAATGACGAGAAATTAAGTTGTTTGAAATATATCGACCCATTATATATTAATTTAAACTAATAAATTAATTATTTTGGGATTGTTTCACAGTATAGTGATATAAAAACCCGCGGAGTATTTATAAATGAATTGAAACTGTTAGTAATTAAAATCATCATATACCGAATCTTTTTGGACTAGATTGAGAAAGTAAAAAACAGATACGATATCCTAATTTATATTTTTACATTACTCGAAGCAATCCCTCGGGGGTATGTGATTTTTTTAATAAATTATCATAAATAAAAAATAGTTTGTTCAACAGACATAATACAATACTTGTGGATCCATACGTTCAGTTCTAAATTGGTTCGACGGGGATTTGAAAGACTGGAATACGAGTGAGGACCTCGTACAAATGTAGAGAAGTGTGATTAATAGAATGAGGATTGTATGAATAAAGCTTTATTTTGGCAATAATAAAAACTGTTGTAAAATAATCATAAATAAATTATTTTTTTAGTAACAGAATTGGATTTAGTAGTTTTTCTTAAAATACAAAATTTTTTGTTTTTGTTGTTATCAAATAAACAAATTTTAATGAGGTTTTAAAGCAGTTGGCCCCTTTTTTTCAAAAAATTCCCTTTACAAAATTTTTATTTTCACCCAAGTTCGTCTAATAGCTTTTAATTTCTATATAAAAATAAAAATGTATATTTTTGGACAATTTTTTTTTTTTTTTTTTTTTCTTTTTAAATATTAAAAATATTTCAACAAAAAATGCTTAAATATGTTTCCAAATACCCATTCTTAACATCTCCATTGTAAAAAAAAACTACTTTTCATAAAATTAAATGCAAAAATATAAACTTAAAAAGGTTCAATTTTCCGTATTCACCACTGTGACTAAAAATTAAAAAAAAAAAATTGTGACTTTGCAAACGCACTACACGAAGGGTAAAAAAAAATATCGAAGGCTCTCATTAAAGGGTTATACCAAGTATCTAAACATCCACCGAAAAACATATTATATGACTAGTTTTGGAGAGGTTTTCTTTCACCTAGCGTTATTTTTAAATTCGTAAATCAATTAGAAGATATTTATAGCTTAATCTTTAAGGATTATTACCTTTAATACACTCCCTAAGAAAATGACTATCCTGCTAAAAATTTATAGGACTTTTTACGGCTTAAACTTTCATCAACTTTTAGTTAATTATAAAAGGATTATTATTATTATTATTATTATTATTATACCCTTCACCAAAGGTGTAAAGGGTATATATAAGTTTGTCATTCCGTTTGTAATTTCCACAATTTTCGTCGGAGAGCAAAAAAGTTTATATTTTCGGAATCCTTGTAAGAAGCGATGACGATTGGACCATGTCCGTCCGTCCGTCCGTCCGTGTGTCGGTTGAAATGGCGTTTATGAAGCCCACCGATAACTGACATATATAATATGTATGTCAAACGATCGGAAATGCTTTCGAGAATTTTGCTATTGGAATTCAGCAAGATAGGTTTATACAATGCGGAGATATGTTCAAAAAACCGGTTTTTTGAACCGGTTTTCCAGTTTCTGAAGCCTCTGTATACACTACGGACTTCGTTTTTACAAAGAATTTTCGGACATTTTTTTCTGAATTTTTGTTCTGAAAAAATGAAATAAATCGGTTCAGTAATAACTGAGATATCGGACAAAACGCATTTTTTATTTTTTGAAGCCTTGGTTTAAGCTATAGATTTTTATTTTTATACAGATCGGTCACAAATATTTTTATAAAATTTCAGTTTTTTGAATCAAGAAGATCGGTTTATAAATGGTGGAGATATGCTTTAAAAACCGGTTTTTAGAACCGGTTTTTTAGTTTCTAAAGCCTCTGCATATACCAGGGACTTCGAATTTTTAAAGGGGGCTCGAAAATTATTTTCTGAATTTTTGTTCTGAAAAAATTAAATAAATCGGTTCAGTAATAACTGAGATATCGGGGAAAACGATTTTTTTATTTTTGAAGCCCTTGTTCAAGCTACAGATTTTTATTTTTATATAGATCAGTCATAAATGTTTTTATAAAATTTCGGTTTTTTTAATAAACCAAATTCGTTCATAATCAACAGAGTTATGACCCAAAAACAAATCTGTTAAGAATATAAATACACCAACAAACATGTATATTAAGCATTGTAATGACTATTAGTGACGTTTTTTGTTTTTTGTATAGACAAGTAGTTTAGTTATCAACAGCAGTAATATGATGAATAACAGTGTTGTTGTTGTTGTTGTTCTTTGTATATGCAGTCTGTACAAAAATAAATAGATATGGAATTGTAGTTGTTTATTTTTAAAAACTAAAACATATCTGTTAAGAATATACATAAATACATACACAAACATGTATATTAAGCATTGTAATGACTATTAGTGACGTTTTTTGTTTTTTGTATAGACAAGTAGTTTAGTTAGCAACAGCAGTAATATAATGAATAACAGTGTTGTTGTTGTTCTTTGTGTATTCAGTCAGTTTGTACATACAAAAATAAATATATATGGAATTGTTGTTGTTTCTTTTTTAAAAACAAAGCCTGTTATGATTGTTTTTTTTTCATATTCAAATTTTCGTAGTTTGAAAAAAATTTAGATTTAGAAAATATGCAAGCATACGTTAAGGCGAAAATTTTATTAATTGTCGGTTATATGGTAATATGATGTCGATAAGATGGTAAGATGGTAATATGGTGAAGGGTATCAAAGATTCGGCACAGCCGAATCTTTTTTCAATTTCATTTTTTTTTTTTTTTTTTTGGCATCGACATATAATTATCCGAATTTATTTTTAAAGCATATTAAAATTTATGGCATGTACTCCTTTTCAAGGTCTTTTATAAATATCTAGATTATATTCAATTAAATTACAAATAAAACTAAATTAAGAATAAGTAGATTCTATCAAAATAAACAGATTCTACAATATATTCTAACTGAATTTCTAATTTATAATTCTATTCATTCATAAAAGCTATTCATAGATGCATAAGCTAAATCTTGAAACATCTTGTCATGAGAATTTATTGTCAATTAACTTTTTTAATGCAAAAGCTCAAAAAAAAAAAATATATATATTACCAATATTAAACAATTCATACAAGTTTATGGCAAACTCTGTATCTAATCTTATCATTATAAACTCACAAGAAGTAGAAAAAAAAATAAAAAAAAAACTGAACATTAATTCAAGAGTTTTATACGTTGGCAACGATAATCAAGAAACGTTAAGATTAAACGTGAGATTAAAACTTAACAATAATCAAAAGTGCAATGGGTGTGAATTGAAGGTTTAACCGTAAATAAAGAACGTACAAAAATAATGCAAGTTAAATAAAATCAAACAGTATTTATTTGTGTAAAACTGTAATATAAGATTGATTTAACAGTTTTCAACAAAAGTGAATTTCTTATAAATGAAAATCTATAATAATTTATTTTTTTTGCTTTATGCTAAAAAAGGTAATTATTTTGCTTTTAGTTTTTTTTTTTTTTTTTCTAGCAGAAAGCAAAACTAATATTTATTATTAGCGGTTGTTTTTTAATATATTTAAATATTTCTTGTTTGAAAAAAAACTATCCTCGGGTGTTTGTTTATTTATGTTTTGCATAATATCTATTATTAGATGGATTTTTTACGTATGTAAAATCTACAAAGTTGACACAAAAATTAATTAAGTTTCAAGAAATTAGTTAAACATTTAAGGCATAAAATCGTTAATAATAATTATTTTTAAATGAGCCGACAAAACCAGATGATTGGCTAAAGATTTTTGTAGTTTTTAAAGCCGTTATATAAATTTGTTTTCAGCTAATTATAACTTTGAGTAGTAAGGGTATTACATAGTAACAGCAAAATACATACGTATTTTAAAATATTTTATACAATTTTATATCTCCGATTGCAACGAAGTTTTTTCCAAATAACTAACTTTCAGACTTAAGCCCAAATTACAATAGCGCGTAGTCAGCAACAGTATCAGCAAAAATTATCAGCTGATCACTGTCAGCACAACATGTTGCTGCCGTTATAATTACAATTCAGCGTAGGCAGCCACAATTTACAACCACTATCTAGCTTTGTTCTACTTGTGTATTTTAGCCTCTCATTTATTTGCTCACTCTCTTTGTCTCGCTCTCAATCTGAATGCAGCGCAGTGAATTTAGAAACAGGGCTAAATGAAACAGCACTGCAAACTGCTGCTGACTAAATGTAATCAACACCATAACAAACAGTGCATTCTAAATAATCAGCTGATTAGGGCAGCACACACTGCTGCTGACTACGCGCAATTGTAATTTGGGCTCTAAGACCCTTTCCGGTCTAAAAATATCATGATTTAAAACTGAAAACACTATCAAATTTTTTGCCAATAGCGTACATACATTGTTGCTAATAACTTTAAAACTATACATTGTTGAATTATAATTTATATTTCATTTAACGAAAAAATATATTGACCTTAAACTGACGTATATTTATTTACTACAAAAGTTCAAATGTTAAAATCGATGACATAAAGATCAAAGCTTAATATCACAAATAAAGGGTATTTTAAAATTCTTAAAAAAATTATATATTGATAGTTTAACACCATTCTATACTCGAGTTAAAAATCGACTTGGAGATTCTTTCAAGATAAAGCCAATTGTTTGTATGTAAAAATTTAAAATATTTACAAAAATTAATTTAAATTAATTTTTTATGAAATCAAATGAAAAAAAAAAAAAAATGAATTTTATAAACAAAATTTGACTAGTTTATATTTTTTTTACATAACTTTTAAACTAAAAGAGTACATAATATGAAAGTTTAGACGCACGCAAATAAAAAATATGGTGAATAGCAACCAGTACAGTCATATTTTGGTTGGTGTTTATGGTTGTCTAAAATTATATTATGGTTAGATGAAGCACTATAATATAATTGAATCACAATACAAATATTGTTGATCTGCAACCATATTTTTGTTGCATATGTACTTGATTTATATTTTTGTTGCATATGTTATTGTTAAGTACTAATATACATAATATTGTTGCCAATACAAAACAAACATTTTGTTGTCAATTCAAAATTACAAGCATAATAAAATATTCAGGTATTGAAAATAATTTTTTGGCACATAGAATTTCAACAACAATAATGTGGTTCTTATTTAAACATATTGCTTAATATGTTGTGCTAACAATATAATTGTGAATTGAGAACAAATATATAATTGTTACAACATAAATGTTTTTAAAATAAAATATATTCAACAATAATGATGTTTGTGATGAAACTATATCTTTGCGATGAAAATAATATTGTTCGGGCAACATTATCGAGTTTTATAAATATCGTTTTAGAAATATAATTCTTATAAGTCTGATTTTAACTTTTGAACTTTAATATTAAATCAACTTAATACATTTCATTTTGAAGGCAATATCATCATCTTTAAAATTAAACGTATGGCGGAAAAGAAGACATGGCGAAATGAATTACCAACTGACACATTTCATATCAGCACACGGCGGATACAGAAAATATCTTTATCAATTAGGACTGGACAACTCCCCATATTGTCCTAACTGTCCCAACCAAGACGAAGACCCGGAACACGTTGTATTTTACTGCCCAAGTTCTCAACATCGACAGCAGACAGAAGATAGCAAAACAGTTGAACATTGAAAACCTTTGATGTATAACTAGACAAAAAAGAAAATTGGGAAATAATATAAGGAGTGATTAAAAGCATTCATGACAAGCTGAGAGTTGTGGAAAATAAAAGAACCCCCAAATAGCAGAATTAGCGTAGATAACGCTTTCCTGTACTGCAATACAATATTTTTGTAGACAGTTCTACAGGGTTTTAGAATGACGCAGGAAGTGGTTTTAGTCGGATATATTCCATGGGCGATTTAGAATCATGGGAATCTTATGAAAGATTTACACCTCATAATAAAAAAAAAGGCCAGACTATAGAATGGTTTATAGACCAAACTAGTTTACATGCCGGACTCTATGTTAGTTTATAGATCAGACTATAAAATTAGCTATAGACTATTTTGTATACCATATTTTAGTATAGTTTATATATCAGACTGTAGCTGTACATATTAAAACGAGAAAGGAAGATATAGTCGGTCTTGACCGACTATATTGTAATTATCTTCAAAATTGCGGCCTTTTGCACAAGGTTTACAAGGACAGCCAGCCAGATGGACGGACATCGTTACATCGATTTAAAAAGTGATTCTGAGTCGATTGCTATACTTTGAGGTTGGTATTGGATAACTTTTTCTATGCGTTACAAACATCAGCACAAACACATAATACCCCAACCACCTATGATGGTGTAGGGTATAAAAATAGCAATTGCAGACACAAAGTCTCATATTTATAATCAGACTTACACTTATGTATCATTGAACATGACCGAATAAAATATTTCTTGGTAAAATAATTTATACCATTCATAGATCATAAAACTATGAAACCAATTAGTTAAGTATTTAACTAAGTATAAATTTTATATAAAATATTTTTATTTATCTCAAATACAATATGATAGACACAATAAAGGCGTTAAGGCGATAAATGTGACAAACTTTTCCAATACAACATTATAATGATAAAAAAACAAAACTTTAGAAATATGTATATCTTAACTAATTAAAACTTATCGCTTGTCGCTTTTATTATGTGTGGTCCAGAAATGTGACAAGTGTTTTGTTTGCACTTGCCACAAAACTTATCATAACTTGTTTTAGATATTTATGCAACATTGTTATTTAAAAAATATTTATCACATAAATGTTTATTTGATTTTTTTTTTTTAATAAGCATCCATCTATTCTAGTCTATTGTAATTGTATTGGGGTATCCATATCATCTTAAATCATTCGTCCAGCCAAAGACAACCATATATCAATAATGATGCATTTTTCAGCATTTGTTAAACATTTATAAATGATCACCACAAATGGTTTATCATTAAATGATCTTTCATGTCGTTTGTTGGTTTGTGGCCATAATTGCAGGCTACATATAGTGTATTTAAGGTAAAAAAGTCTCTAAAGATTTGGCTAAAAATCTCATTAAAATTTCTTTACCAAGCTACTGCAAAAAAAATGTGCAAAAGAGTTTTGTTACACTAACAACAGCAGTTTCTAAACAATTACAGTCATTATTAATGACATTATTTCTGGGATTTCAATAAAAAAAAAAATGATCAACTGAAAAAAAGATATAATGAAACATAGATTTAGAAAAATAAAAAAGAAACATTATACGTGCTTTGATTTTTCTTCAAAACCATAGAACAAACTCAAGTAAATCATGCTGAGTTTCGGTAATTTTGTTTGAATTTTTATTTTTTATTTCTCTAAGATATTTCTAGTCTAATACAAGGCTTAACAAGAGATTAATAAAATGGTTTGTTTATTAGTAGAGAAGAAATTTTCTCACAACTTAAGTAGGTGATCAGTGATCATAATGGAACACGGGACAAATTTGGTGGCATAACTTTATGTTGTTTGTGGTGTACAGATATGTTGGCGTTATATGAAAAGAAATGATGTTGAAGGTAATGAGGTACAAATACTTGAAAAGTTTATTTGCTATGATATGTGGTAAATATGGTTAAAAAAGATTCTTTAAATTTTTAGACTTGTGGTAAAATGGTAGGAATTTTGATTATACAAAAAGTTCATTAGTTATACTTAGTTTGATAGAAAACGACTTCTACGAAATAAAACTATAATATTTACAGTTAAAATTAATAACTTTTCTGGTAAATATTACTCTTTTAATGTGCGCATATTTTTTTTAATAATTTCTCTGAAAGAACGAAATCACAAATGAGTGATTCTATGTCAAAACGCTTAGCAATCGAACTTGACATCTCCGATGTCTATGAAATTCACTACACGCAAAAACAAATATGGTGAATAGCAACCATAATCGAGTACTGTCGTATTATAGTTGAATTTTATGGTTGTTTGTAAATTATATTATGGTTAGATGTAGCACCATAATATGGTTCAATCACAATAAAAATATTGCTGATCTGCAACCATATTTTTATTGTTTATGTACTTAATTCTTGTAAACTGCAATAATATGGTTAAATCACAATAAAAATATTGTTGATCTGCAACCATATTATTGTTGTTTATGTACTTCATTCATGTATACTGCAATAATATGGTTGCATCGAGAAACAATTATAAATAAAATAAAATCCAATTAATTTATCGTACTTTTGATTTAAATTAATTACAATTTAGTTATGTAAATTAAATCACTGTTATAAAAAGTTAAATTCAAGACCGGTGAATGAAGAAATCTGAGAAATTTCTTGAATACTCGTACAAGGTGACGCCTTTTTTTAGCACTGCGAAGATATGTCGTTTTCCTTATATATTATCTACTTAATATATTTTCACAATCTGAAGCACTAGATTTTAATGAAAATAATTTATTCAGTATATTTTCTAATACATTTTTAACTTACCAACAGACAACCAGCTCCATGCAAGAAGCACACTAAACTGAATAAAAATCAGCAAGTATACTTATTGTCAAGCACTAATTGTTGCCAATACAAAACAAAAATTTTATTGTCAATTAAAAATTACAAACACAATAATATATTCAGGTATTGAAAATAATTTGTTTGCATGTGAAATTTCAACAACAATAATGTGGTTCTAATTTAAACATATTGCTTAACATGTTGTGCCAACAATATAATTGTGAATTGAGAACTAATGTATAATTGCTACAACAAAATTGTTTTTAAAATAAAATATATTCAACAATAAGAATGTTTGCGATGGAAAAATTTCTTTGCGATGAAAATAATATTGTTGGGGCAACCATATTGAGAAATGATTTTTCTCTACGTGTACAGATATTGGCAGTGGAAGTGTTTCTCAAATCATAATCATTTTTGACTCATGTCTCTTTCCCGTCAAAAAATATGACGGATTAAAGAAAGGAAATAAATAAATAAATAAATAAATAAAACCTAAAAGTACATCTTTCTTTACGGCTTTCCTTTTATCTATTTTGCTATACTCCTGACGGGTATTTCTGCTCAATTCATGCAGACGTTTTGCTTCACCTAACAATATATCTCTTGGAATCATATCTGAAATGATATATGCTGCATCATCAGAGGTAGTTAACCTATACACAAATACTAGCTTCTTTGACGTGGACTTAACAACTAAAGTTCCATATCATACTTGAACTGCGTAAAGAATCACCTACGTTCGGCATCATTCTTTCGAGAGATGCTCTAACATTCGATTCGATATACTCGATATGTGCCTTAAAATTCAATCTTACGTCTGTTAACACGTCTAGATATTTAAAGTGAATTTTCGGCATTACCTGATATTTGCCAACAACTAACATAATGAATTCTCTTTTCCGTCGACTTTGGTCTTTTGATCTGCAAGCTCCAATCCAGTATTTTTAATATAATATCTTATTGTCCATATTAACTCCTTAGAGGTGAGTTCCACTTCATCTATGGGTCTTGCTGATATACTTCTTTATCGTCAGGAAATCCTATTTTATTTAGACTTCTTCAGGTTTGTTAAGCATAAGGACTTCATTATACAAAATGTTCCATAATAACGGCCCTAACACCGAACCTTGCTGCGTTTCTGCGGTGATGTTCTACGTTTTTAGCTTTTCTTAAGTATGATAGCACAATTTTCTGTCTGAAATATAACTACATATTATTCTCGTTAGATAGTTTGATATGTTAAGACGTTCTAACGTTCGAATTATTCTTCCCCAATTTGCGGAGTTAAACACTTTTTTTGCATGGAGTGTGATGATTGCACAATACTTCTTGTTTGCTCTTCTGCCTTCTATTTCCAAATGGGCTGTTTCTATCACACTTCTTATTGCATCGATGGTTGACCTTGACATCCGAAATCTATATTGTCGGTTTGATATACCATTGGTAGAAGTCTGTTATAAATAACCTTTTCGAGTATTTTCCCGTTTGTGTCAAGAGGGCAATATGTCTATATAATATGGTCTATATACCGACGGATCTCCCTGGAGTTTGTTGGGCTCTCTCTCTTTAAAGCACTGATGAAGTAGATCTGCAAAGCATTGTTTGGTATGCCATCTGGGGCAGGTGCTTTGTTATCTCCAATTTTCTTCAGGATTTGAATTATTTCTTCCATTGATGTCAACGGGCTAATTATTCAATTTTCTCTTTTCCATTTAATTTATTTGGAGGGTTTTTTACCTATCCACCAGAATTTGTTTCAGCCGTTCCTAACCTCGAAAATGAGCAGGAAGCCGTCCAATATGGATACCGTTGCTCTTGGATTTGTGGGATTTCTGACTAGAGATCCACGAAGATTTCAACCTTCCACCTACGCCTTTCTAGAGGGTACCCTTGTGGATAGGTACCTAATTTATGGAGGAATTCCCTCGCCCTGTTACTGGACTTCATTAAGCTGTTGCACCATTTTGGTACGCACTCCAACTAGGATGCGCGGGGTCGATACTCTCGTTATGGCCTCCTGGCGATACCTTTGCGAGTACAAGTCTGGCTTATAAATTAGTCTATAGAAGATTTCAACCTTCCACCTACGCCTTTCTAGAGGGTACCCTTATGGATGGGTATCTAATTTAGGGAGGTATTCCCTCTCCCTGTCACAGGATTTCATTAAGCTGTTGCACCATTTTGGTACGCACTCCAACTAGGATGCGCGGGGTCGATACTTTCGTTATGACCTTCTGGCGATACCTTTGCGGGTACTAGTCTGGCCTATAAATTTGTCTATAGACTAGTCTATAAAATAGTCTTTAGACTGGTCTTAAGTCTAGCCTATAGATAATCTATAGTCTAACCTACAGATTAGTCTAGTAGTCTAAAATCTTGCCTTTAAATTCGTCTGTATTTTGGCCTATAATCTTTGTTATTCGATATTATAGCCTATAAACTATAGTTAGGTCTTGAGCTTAGTCTATTGACTAACCAATATTACCTTCTTCTTTTACCATACAGTGAATTTATGTTTGATTTATGAACTAGAAAATAGCTAAAGTCATATTCAATTGCAAAAATTACAAAAACAAAAAAAAAAAAGTGAATACTCTGAGCATTAAAAATCATGTTGGCAAAATCTTCAAGAAGTTTCAAAAACCGTTACAGCTTTTAATTAAATTAATAGGAAACTTATAACCAAAAAAAAATAGATATTAATAAATATAAAAATCATGTAAGCGTAAATTTTTAATATTAAACTCTACATAAAATCATCATACATTAAGTATTTACTAAAAGAAAATAAATTTGCACAGAAAAAAAGGGAACTTAAGTTTAACCAAAATGCATTAGACATACATATGTTATAAAATGATTTAAAATGTTTTGGCAAAATGATTCTAGTATTTATAATTAAGATTCTTATTATATAAATTTTTTTTTTAATTTTTTAAGCCAATTAACTCTTAAGAAAGGCAATTAAGTCGGTAAGAATTATTTATTTAATTATTGGTTGCTTTTACACGGCATCGTTTTAGTTTTTGTTTTGAAAAAAAAAAATGTTTTAAAACTATTTTGTTATAGTTTTTGCTGTGTAACAATAATATTTTATGTTTGTGTTAGTTTTTCTACCATTTTTCTAGCAAGAATATAATAATTTTTAAGAAAAAAGTTTAAGCTTTTAAGCTTATCAACAAGTTCATCAACATTTGTTAAAAAAAATAATAATCATATAAATGAATACTCACACTTGCAGAAACCTATTGCACGATTTTCAATTTAACATTTAGTTGATTTCTTAATTAATTGTTTTTTCTAGCTTAGTCATGTGTAGTTAGTGGGTTTATGTCATTTTGCAGCACAGTGGCTATGAATATGATGGAATTTTTTTAAGTATAATTGATTAAAATAGCTTAAAAGATACTATAATATTAATAGTTTTGCATTATAATTTATATTTAATCGTTGATAATTTTTTTTATTTCAATTTATTTGATAATGATTATATAAAGAAAACTACTGAACTTTTTTTGTTTGTGCTTTTATAATGGATGGATAAAAACTACTACTGTCCTGAAAACCATAGGAATTTTATCTTTATGATCTTTTCCTCACTTTTTCACCGTATAATATTGTGACCTTTATGACCATAAAATGATAAATATTTCTAAATTTAAACATAATTTCCATTTATGTGTTTTCCAATAAATATATGTATGTATGAATTTATTACAAAATTACAACATTCGTATATTTTTCATGACACCATAAATGTAAATAAACACAAACAAATAAATTAATGCCCTAAGGACATTTCTCGAACATTAGTACAAATATGCATCCATGTCGATATAAAAATATTAGGTTGGCTCCAATTATATAATTTCGTAAAATGCATTCAAGAAATTTTTTTCTCATAAAAAAATAAAATTCTTTAAAAAACTTGTTTGCCAGCACACATCAGTTCCATAACAGTTTTTTGGAAATAATTCTATAACAATAAAATTTTAAATGATCAGTGAGTGAGTACAAATTTCTAGGCGGTCAGAGGAGAAGTAGGTAGTCCTCCAGTTGTAGGTTGGCCATTTTCGATGTGAAATTTTTTTTATCACCAAAAACTCATTTATGATATGATAGAAAAGAAATTTTATATATAGATAGTCCTTGTAAATCTCTACAATTATCTCTTTTAGTTTAAAAGTCAAATTTAATTTTTCTCCCATTTCTAGCCTTTTCGTTTCCTTTTTTCTATTTTTTTTTTTTTTTTTTTTTTTTTTAATTTGCGGCCAAATTTCTTTAAAGAAAAAAATTAGGGATTTGAAGTGCTTTTTTTTTTCTTAAATAATGTTAATATAAAAATTGAAATAAAATTTTAACGAATAAAGATTTTCTATTGAAAGTTTGACATAATATAGATAAACTAGTCCTAAAATTAAAGAATTAGAAAAATTCCTACTTTTTTGTGCCGAAATGCCCAAAATCTCAATCTGGAAAAAACATCTTTACAAATTTTACTACATTCATTCATTGAATTTATCACTCAGTCCTTATAAGAAGCGTCCGCCAGAAAATACTTTTTGGGTGTTTACATTATAGTATCGGCCAATACTAACTGAAAAAATTCTATATTTGGAAGATTGTCTTCATGTGAACAGAGTAATATTAAGAATTTTTGTTAATTTTGAAAAGCTTTTTGACAAAAAATAAAACAGTTAAATCAGAACACTGCAAATAAGATAAAAATTAACACTTTCGAGATTTCCGAAGTGTTATGACTCATTAAGACCTTTAAAAAATATGAAAATGGCAAAATCTTAGGTAAGATACCTAACAAATATGTTAAAAAAGTAAAAAACCGGTAAAATAAATCGACAGTGAATGCCGACCAAGATGTTCAACTATCAATAGTGGTACATCAATTGTTAGATAAAGTTGAAACGATCATAATAATACTGCTTCGAGTGGTCTGAAATCATTCAGCATTTACATATGTACAATCCAAAGAAGATTGGCTAAGACTTTAGTAGTATTCTACAGGTCTGTAAAAAATCATTTAATTCTCATAAAAATAAAAAAGCACAACAAGATTCTCTGCAGTGCACGTTGGAGTAAAATGTGTCAAAAGTGGCGCTTAATTGAATTTTTAAATTTAACTTTTTGTACTAAGGTTGGGTACCGAATAAAACAGACAAAATAATGTATCAACATCAATTAAAATCTTTAAGCTAGATTGTGTTGTTTTCTTATAAGGATTTTTTATAAGATTTTATTTTTACATTTTTGAAAAATAGTAAAAAATTAAATTTTCATCAGCTTTCAGTGTATTTATTTTAAATAAAGAGTCTTTTAAGGTAAACATTTAAAATGAAGCCATCAACTTCACATATTTAGGAGTACTTTTCTTCAAGTATTTGTAAATTATATTTTGTCCTAATATTTTTGTTATTTTTTTGAAAATTGTCCTAAAATATATTAATTTTCAACTTTCATGGAATGCAACTTAAAATGTTACAGAATGTTTGTTCTGAAAATTTTCTGAATAATAGTACATATTGTCCACTATAATATTATGGAACAAATCGTGCGCATATATAGCCCGATTTGAAAAAATAATTTATTTTTTTTTTTTTTAACTCCAGTAGATTTCATACAAAAAAACAGCTTAAGTGTAGACATTTTCTTTGCTTTACACAGAAAAAAGTAAAAATAGACTTCATTTACGAAATTGCTAATATTAATTAATTTTTAATTGATTTTGCTCCAACCATCATAATGATAATATTAATAACTATAATAATTGATTTTATTATTACTGTTTTTTCTTAAATAGATATAATGAACTAAAAAATGTTGGAAATTGACTTAAATTTATTTCATTCCCATATTTTTATAGAAAAATTTTTCATTTTTCTTTATATTAAAAGCTGTCAATTTATTTATAAAAAAAAATGTAAATCAATTAGAAAATTAATTATATTAATAAATAATATAATTAAATTCCAATATAAAGTTAGTTAAACATTTTATTAAAAAATAATTTTAAATATTTTTTTTTTTTTAGTGTATCAAACATTAAACAGTGGGGAAGAATCGAAATAAATCTGTCACTTCTAATCGGCTGGTTGGATTTTTATGAAATTTCACATAGGCTTAGCAGAGAACAGTAGCATTTTGAGTTTAAGTCCAATATACGCTTCAGGAGCGGAACTATGGGGGCTCAAAATAAGGTACTAGTGTCATGGAAAATGTTTAACCACTGTTTTTTTTTTCCTTACCCGATTCCCAAGATTTTTATATCACCTTAAAGTTCTTGATAAATCATAAAGCATGTACTACTTATCTTATATATTTTTCGAGTTATATACATTTGAATTTTAAAAAATCTTAATTTTACAAAATCTTGGTTAAGATTTTTCCATATATAGCCAAATATTTTCAACCGATTTTATTATGTTTTATGTAGTTGGTTAAAAAGCAAAAAAAAAAAATTATCTATCGAACAAGGAAAATTTTGAGTTGTTATCTTTATCGAGTCAAAAGTTAAACGATTTTGAATTGGAAAGTTTGCAAAAATGAACAAACAGACGGATAGATGGACGGACAATAGAATTCTTTCAAAAAAATCTTAAAATTCGAAAAATATTTTTTTCCGCTTCTCGATTAAAGTAAAAACCAAATGAAAGTATTACAATTTTTATATCACCTTTCCCTGAATTAAGTGCCATTTTCGGCCCATTTAACCCAAATATATAAAGGGACATTGCCATGCTGCCAAAAAATATTCTAGGATTGTAATAATGCATTTTTGTTACTAACTAATAAATATAAAAAATAGAACGTAATCATCAAAATTTGGATATCACTTTTTCCTGAATTAACCGTTATTTTCGTCCCATTTAACCCAAATATATAGACAGACGGACGGACATTACAATTCATTCAAAAAATATCTTATAATTCTAAAAATGCATTTTTTACTTACTAATAAATAGGAAAATTAAACGTGATCATCAAGGTGTTGATATGACCTTTCCCTGAATTATGCATAATTTTCGACCCATTTAACTCTAATGTATAGAAAAAATTTGATGCTAAAAAAAATCTTTAAATTTTAAAACTGAATTTTTTTAACTAATAATCAATAAAAGAAATAAAAAGTGATCATTAAAATATTAATATCGCCTTTAACTGAATTAATCGCCATTTTTGACCCCTTTTACCCCAATGTGCAGTGGTCAAAAGGAAGGTGATTGTCACAGAATATTAAGTTTAATTAAGTTGAATTTTCATACGGAAAATATTGTTTTGTTATTTTGTTAACTGGTATTCATTCAGTCTTTTAAAATTAACAAAAATTTTTCTTCAAAACGAAGAAAATTTAGGATTATACCCAAATTAATAAAAACTTAATTTTTGTTCAGTTAGTTTTTGCCGACACTGTATATACGGAGGTATTTAATTACAATAATTTTATGTTTATCCCATTATTTGTATACCCATCATCAAAAAGATGAGAGGTATATTGATTTTGTTATTCCGTGTGCAACATGTCGAAGGAATCATCTAAGACCCTAAAAAAGTATATATTTTCTGGGTCCTGGTTAGATTCTGAGTCGATCTAGCTCTGTCCGTCCGTCTGTCCGTCTGTCTGTCTGTTGAAAGCAGGATAGAGGTCGAACGGGGCAACGTAGAGAGACGAAATTTGGCACAAATATTTATCTTATATAAGGTTTGTTTGGTATCAAAATCGGTTAATAAACAAAAAAGTTATGGGCTGAAAACTAGAAACACAGGTTGTCCGTTAAATACTTGTCTGCTGATATTTCTTCAATAAAAGCACGTACGACAACGAATTTTTATACGTATAGTTCGGGGGTCGATATAAACTCGGAAACCAAGTCCGCCCACTTTACCGCCCACCTCCCATATAAGGTGAAAATCAACGAAATTGTGTTCAAATAGTTCAAGGACCAATGTAAAGTCGGAAACAAAAAATGGGCGTGGTCCGCCCACTTTACTGCCCACTTTACCGCCCCCTTCCACATAACGTAAAATTTGAAAAAGTTGATGGTGGGTATATGTAGATTCGGCCGGGTCGAATACATTCGCGCTTGTTATCCTTTAAACGCATTTACTTTAAGATTTTTTTAAAAAGCAAAAATAAAAAATAAAAAACAGATTTTATAAGTGAGTAAATATTGCCACCTTTTTGAAAAAAAAAACAAAAAAAAGTAAAAAATATGATTTTTTTGTTCCAACTTCAGATTAATAAAACATTTTATTGGATTCTTATATTTATATGAATATTGCAATGATATTATTAAGAATTTTGTAAAAAATCTGGTGAATATTTTAATTTTAGGGTTAATATTAAACTCGTCGAATTAAAAAAAAAGCTAAAAATTCGAGCACATTTTTTGTAAAGATTTATAAGGACTACTTTATGAAAAATGTCATTTTTATCATATCATAAATTATTTTTTGGCGATTTTTTAAAAGAATTACATACCCGAGATTCCCTAATGTGGTGGGTCACCCTCTACTCCCTGATCCCCTAGAAATCTGTACTCCTCCAAGTCAACTCAAAACCACCAATATCTCCAATGATGTGAAAAGTTACAAAATTATTTCCAAAAAAAAAAAAACATCTTGGAACTATTTTGCAACATTGGAAATATGGCAAGAAGAGCCATGCTAATATACATACGTACACATGTATGTCAATCTGCAGTTGTTTTAAAATATATTTTAAAGATAAATCAATATGAAAGAACATGATTTTTATATGTAAAAGAAATGCTGGTATTCAAGATGCTACCTGCAGAAAAAAAGCAACATTTTAACATTTCAAAAATTTCAAAGATGCCGCTGATGCAAATGAGGCTGATCCACGCTAAAGATGATGACGATGTTGTCGACATTTGAATACCAACATGTTAAACATGTTGGTATTTAATGAAAAATGTCTTATTAAATTTTCAACTTTTTTCTTTTAATTTAAAAAAGTCAATCAAAAAATTTTATTACCTGAAAAAAATAAAATTTTAGAAAATAAATAAGATTTTATACATTATTAAAGCAATATCATATGAAATAAATATATATATTTTCATTATAAAACCATCGATGATTTACAAAAAATTCCAAACAATTTGTAAAATATTTTTCAAGTTTCCATTACGTTTAATAATGTTATAATTACAACGTGATAAATGAATGGTGGAATTTCTTGACTTAAGAAATGTTTTAATAATCTTGTCATATATTTTTTTCCTCTCAAAACAAAAACAACACTAAGAATATTATAACTCTGCAGTTAAAGTTGTTCTAACACAAAATACCTCTTGAAAAGAACATTAGTTACAATAATTATCATTTAGAATTATTAAACTAATTATAATTGTTGTTGTTTGTTTGTTTGTTTATTTATTTTCGTTCCGGTGTTAATGACAACCAACCAAATCATTGGCAAAAAACTTCATCTTTATCGACAATTTTACCGCTACAGAGCATTGACATGTTGTTCATCAAGCCAAAACAGCAACATCAACAAAAATAACAACAGCAACATCATCAGCAGCAAATCACTTTAAGCAAAATTATGAGGAAAAAGTATTTAAAAGACAACTAAATTTTTGTTAAAAACCATTAATGTTGGTAAGAATATTTTTTTGTTAAATGTTTTTTTATAAGACTTAAATTGTTTTGATTTTTTTTTTTTCTGTAGGAAAAAATTACCAACAATTAAATAAAATAATTTATATTTTTTTTTTTTTTTTTTTTTTTTTTTTGTTTAACAAAACTTAACATCAACTGTTTTAAAGTACTAGTCTTTGTTAATGTTAATGTTTTGCTTTCTGACGAAGTTGTTTACATGATGAGAATGACAACAATTGATTATTATCTGTGCAGGAAGATGATCATCTCTTTCATAAATCACTCATGGTTGCAATGATGTTTTTTCTTACCGTTTATTTTTTAAGCTGGAAAGGCATTGAAAACTTTTTAAGGAAATATAAAATTATATTCATTTTTTAATAGATAAGAATTCAATATTGAATTTTGCAGATTAAGCTAATCTTCAGAAGAATAAAAGTAAACAAAACCTAAACCTTTCACAAAGTTTTTAAAATATTTTTTGTCATTTTATTAAAACTATAGATTTTATGTGTAAAACTGAATAAAGTTGCAGATTTTTTATATTCGGAAGTAAAGTCATGGTATATTTTGTAATTTTATAAAAATCGCTAAAAGGAATGTTGAAATCGTCATTTTAATAAAAATAACTCATATCATAAAATTTCGCAGAAATAAAAGGTAAAACTTTTCTAACAAATTTCAAAAAAAAAAAAAAAAAAACGAGAGAAAAAGATATAGTCGGTCAAGGCCGACCATATGATACCCTACACCATTATGTATGACCATAAAAATTCGGAAAGAGGACTTATATTAAACCTTTGGCCAATCGTAGACCAACACTAAATATAAAATAAAATATACAATTACAGAATAATGCGTCAGTACTAACATTTATACGAATTTATGCTCTTTAGGGCGATTCCTAGAAGAAGGTTTATATGGGAGCTATTGTAAATTATGGACCGATTCTCATAAAATTTGTCAATGTTGTTTCTCCTTATATAAAACACATTTGTGTGTATGGGATTTATGCACATTAAAGTGATTTTCGGAAGAGGGGTTTATATGGGAGCTATAGACAATTGTGGATCGATCTTCTTAAAATTTGGAACAAAGATTGATACTTGTACACAACTTCTTTGCGCCGAATTTCATTAAAATATTTATATTTTTAAGTCATTTTTGGGTGCTAAATCTCTATTCCGGGGGGACATTTGTATGGTAGCTAAGTGAAATAATGGACCGATAACAACCAAATTCAATAGGCTTCGTCCTTGTGTCATAAAAGTCCTTTGTGCAAAATTTCATTGAATTTGCTTCAAAATTGCGACCTGTAATTTGTGCACAAGGCTTACATGGACAGCCAGCCGTCCAGCCAGCCAGACGGACGGACGACCGGACATCGTTAGATCGATTTAAAAAGTGATTCTGAGTCGATTGGTATACTTTAAGGTGGGTGTTGGATAACGTTTTCTATGCGTTACAAACATTAGCACAAACGCATAATACCCCAACCACCTATGATGGTGTAGGGTATAAATATCCTTTCTATGCGTTACAAACATCAGCACAAACGCATAATACCCCAACCACCTATGATGGTGTAGGGTATAAATATCCTTTATTTTTAGTTTTTTCATTTTTTGGAAAAATTGCGAGATATGGGTATAATAATTTTTTATTAAGTAGCTACATATTAGGGTGATCGATTATTCGACTTTTTGGAGAAGCCGGGTTTCGAATAGTTAATATGTTTAATATGTACAGAAACTATGGCGTTATATGGAAAATCGTGTTGCAATTTTTTCAAAATCGATTTTGTATACTACTCCTTTAATAAATTAAGTATTATTACAAATATTAAATTAATAAAAACACTATTATGTTAAAGGTGCTACAGGAGGGAAACTCTAATTCCATTGATATGCGTAATAGGTTAGGTTACGTTATAAGGGTCGCCCGCTATATGGGAAAAATGCTCCTCTCCTCTCCACTCCTATAAACAAAAACTAACGTTCCGATAGTCCACCTTGAAACCAACCCGTACTCCTAACAATTCTAATCAGGTTTGGCAATGGCATATCATTGAGATAATCCAGATCATGAAAGTGTTGTCTACCGAAATGTCTCAGTCTACGCCCTTTCAGTACTTTACATTCGCATAACAAGTGTTGTACGGATTCTTCCTCTTCATCTAAGCAACTTCTACAAAAGCTATTTCCTGGGTAACCCATATGTTTCGGCATACGCCCGATCATACAGTGTCCTGTGATAATACCTACAAGAAGCATTATCGATGACTTGTCAGGAGATAGTAACGCTCTAGTTCTGCTTCGTAACAGGAGTGACCAGAGAGTCCTTGACAGTCTACAATTGGTGATTAATTCCATTTCATTCAACGCCTATTCATTAAGAGTGTTGAATACAGCAACGAAGGGGGTGAAAATGTCCTTGCAAGCGAGTGCTTCGTCCAAGGACAATGCATTTACAGCGCCCGGAACCCATATCAGCTCCATCCGGAGGTGTCTAAGCTGAGTTAAGGAGCGTATAAAGTCTTCAACACATCTTGATCATATGATGGGAGAATTCAGAGCCTTGATTGCGGCAAGGCTGTCTACATATATATCAATGTTCGAAGCGCAGAATTGAAACTCCTGAATTCGCTGCCATGTTGATGACCTATACTTCGGCCTGGAAAACTGTACACGAATTGGGTAGTCTGAGAGGCATCGAAATGTTTAAGTCATCAGAGAAAATAACCGAGCCAGTGCCAGTATCTGTCTTCGATCCATAAGTGAATACGGAGATTGCATATTTCTTAAAAATGGAATTTGCTGCCCAATCTTCCCTCGATGGGATTCTAATGTCGAAAGTTCTATCAAAATTAATTTTCGGTATCAAATAGTCGGTTCCCTGTATAAGAGTTGATCTGCCTATTACATTCAATATAGTGCCATGATCAACGCGGTCGTGTCTAAGTTCGCCTGACTCTTTGAGTCGTAGAGCAGAATTGGCGGAGATATTTCTAATAAAAATATCAAGGGGAAGAATGTCTAGCATAGTCTCCAAACTGGCCTGAGAAGTGGAACTCATTGAACCAGTGAATGAGTCAAGTCAACCTCTGCTTGTCTCTCAATATATGTATCTTCGTGTCTACTGCCCTCCACCATACAAGAGTTCCGTAAGTAAAAGTGGGTCTAATAACTGCAGTATACATCCAATGGACAATATACTGTTTGAGAACCCATCTTTTCCAGAAGTTTTTCTTGCATGTGTAGAAATTACATAGTGCTTTCTGCATGCGACTCTCAGCATTACGTTTCCACGAGAGCTTTGAGTCCAAGATCACGCCAAGATACTTGGCTTCTCTCGAGAGTTTCAGTGTGATACCATCAAGACGTGGTAGCTTGAAAACCGGAATATTATATTTCCTAGTGAAAAGCACTAGTTCGGTCTGTCAGTAGAATGCCCAAAGCTGATTCCATGAGTTCACTAATCGTGGAGAGAAATTTTCCCCTGATGAGGAGCACAACATCGTCAGCATATGCGACTACTTTGGTGCCTCTGTTATTGAGTTCGAAAAGGACTTTGTTCACGACAAGATTCCACAAGAGTGGAGATAATTCTCCTCCCTGTAGAGTACCTCTTGTCATGATTTTCCTCGAACTACTCAGACCTTAACTGGAATTTATGGCCCTGTTTTTCCCCGTCCAGTCCCTTATCCGCCGATCGATTCCTAGGTCGTCTAATATCATAAGAATATTCACATTATTTAATAGGTAATTCCTCCAAGATAATTATTACTTTAACATTTCTTTAATCTTAAGCCGTCAATAGACACATACATATGGTAACAGATGTTGCCGATAAAGCCATCTGTAAGTGTGTAATTGACTACACATTAGAGTGTCCCGAAGAAAGTCTTTTTTGTGATTTCAATGTAAGAAAACCACTCAAACGATGCGTAAAAATTTACTTAATATGGAATAAATATTTCCAAACATTTTTAAAAATTTTTTTTATAACTGGCTCAAAATTACGAATTTTTTGATACTCATTTCACGACAAAACTAAATACTTTTTTTTGGGACAAAATGTTCTGGACCCGTGACTTTCAATCACTGGTAGGGAACTGAAGACGTATCCTAAATTTGTTTTTTAATATTTTTTCCATATTTGTACGCACCGTTTGAGGGTCTTTTCACAAAACTTTTGTCTGCGGGACACTACTACACATTCATCAATCAAAATTTTATTTTTTGAAAAAAATTATTTTATAACAAAGAATTTTAAACATTTCTTTTAATTTTTTTTATTTAAAATGACAAACATAAAATTTCTTAAATAATTAAAAAAAGTAATCAAATTCATTCGAATAAAACTGTCTGCAGTATGAGTATATTTTAAAATGGAAACAATTTTGACTTTTCATACTGCAATGTCGACTTGACGAACATATTTTCAATCTCTCTCAATTTTACTATTACATCTTATTGTATGAGCTTATACTGTATGTGTCTATAGGGAACTTTATAGAATTAATTTCAATTTAACCTTCAACTATATTTATAAAATATAAAAAGAAATTAACTTTTTCCAAAATTTTTCCTAAATTTCCATTCAAATATTAGTTTTTTTTTTTTTTTTTTTTTGGAAAAAAAAAATTAAAACCGTTTTTTCGGCTTATTCGACATTCGAAAATTAATATTTTGAAAAAACCAACTGTACTGAAAGCGAAAAAAAAACAGTTTTAAAACTGGTTGAAAAACCGAGTCGGTCACCCTACTACATATAGTTTTTACTAAAAGTCGTTAATTTTGCTTAGAAAAATGTCTTCAAAATTTATTCAAGAATCATCAACCTATATGGACATGTAGCATCCTGATCCAGTCATCGTAGGAAGTTGAAATTTCGAAAAGATGTTTTACTTAAATGATGTTCCATTTCATAAACCCGCTACAAAATTTGGTTTTCTTCATACCTATAATTTTCTTCACAAAATACTGACTTAACTTTTAAAATAAGAATTATTAACAAAACGTGGGCGTGGCATTTTGATTAATATTATATTCTATATTTTCTTATCGAGGATGCTCGATATATATGTGGGGTTTCACTATAGTTTATTGGCTCAATAACCCGCATTTAATTAATCAAAATAAAACGCACTTGTTTAAAATTAAATAATATTTATTCATTAAATTAAACAGAAACTTAAACTAAAATTAACTCAAATAATTTATAGGCGATCTCGAACATTTTTTATTTTCCCTTTGACATTCTAAGCACAGCTCCTCTTATAAAACTAAACTGTCTGTCTGTATTTTCATTCTACTTTTTCTTTGTCATATTCCATATGTCATGTTCGTCCATCTACTGTTATCCTAAAGCAACAGAGTTGCATTTCCCATCTTTAACCCTTGCCACTACTTATATACGTAGGATTACATCAATTACTAAAAACTGTAAAAAATTAAAAACAGAAAAAAATTTCCAATTAAAAAATCAATTAAGCGGATGATTGAATGAATTAAAAATTTAAATCAGAAATAAAATTTTACTTAAATTTGATTCTTATTTTAGTTTTATTTGAATATATTTATTAAACTTTGACGCAAAATTAAACAACTGTGTTAATTGAAAAATATATGGTAATCATTTTTTCTGTGCATAAAATCAGAATTCGAACTAAAATACATATCATTTAAACGATTTGCAATAATATTGAAAATCCTTACTTGAAATATATAATTCTTAGAGAAGAATATGTTGGGCAATATTATAATTATTTTACTGAAATACATAGCTTTTAAACTTTTTCTGGTTTAGTCAAGAGTACTACACAAAAACTGCTCATTGAAAACAAATCATTTGTAGCAAAAAAGAAAAACAATAAATAAATTTCCTTGAAACAAATTGATTACACACCTCAATACAATTATGTAGAGCACAAAATTGTGCTATAAATTTATGATCACAGACAAAAACAAAAAAATAATTTAAAATAATTTTAAAAATCACCATTTAGGGAAGTACAGCATAAATCTAAATTTCATTAAGTCAATCTACAAATTGATTTTAAGGGCATTTTATTACTCAAGCTACAATGATTTAAGTATGAGATACTATACACAAAACTACTAAAATTATGAAAGAGATAAAAAACACAAGAAAAAAACTGCCAAAATTTTATAAACTTAAGAACAATAAAGCAATAAATCAATCAATTTTTTATTTTATTTTTTTAACACACAAAATCCCCAAACATTGACAACTTTTTTGGCAAAAAAAAAAAAAAAAAAAGTTTTTTAGCTGCTGTTTTAAACTTTTTTTCTTTTTTGGTTGTAAAGGAAATTCAATTTCTTAAACACATTTTAATTTGTCATCTCCAGGAGCCTTTAAGGTAATCAAAACAAACAAAAAACTACTAAACGGATGATCACTTTTTTTCAATACATTAACTATATTTACAAAATAAAGGTAAAATGAAAAAAATATCTCAGTTAAGAAAACAAAGGCCTATCAAGAACAACAAAAAAAAAATTATTCGGTAGTAGGTTTATGTGTATATATTTTTTATTTATATTCATTTTAAGTAGGTCACCACTAACTCCAAAATGTTTCAGCAAAACAATAACAACAACAAAAAATATACATATACGCTAAAACTGATTGTCAACATTCCTGGGGATTGTAAGCCACGCAAAACAGGCAACCCAAAAGCAAAGTTTTAAATGTGTAGTAGCCACAAATTCAATTCCAAAAGAACCTCGCAAAACAAAACAACCTACCAGCTAACCAGCCAGTCAGCCCTCATCTGTTGAATACTAATTAGCGACAAGCTATTGTTTTACAAGTCATTTTGTTTGTGCGTTTTTGTTTGCGTTAAATCCAAAAAAAAAAATTAAATAAAAACTACAACCAAATCAATTGCTAAAATTCCTTAAGAAAACAAATTGTTTTAGAGAGAGTAGGCAATATAGAAAGGAAAGGGCACCTTTTAGAATATGTAGAACTTTAGATGCCTCATAAGGGATATATATGGAGTGCGATCGAAAAAATTTAACACACGTTTTGGCTCATAACTTTTTCGGATGCAAAAAAAAGGTATCCAAAAATATCGAAGATTTTAAAGGAAGATGTGCAAACTGTTCCAAAAAAGTGACTGAAGCAATTATAAAATCTCTAATGGAAGGGTTACCAAAAAAGGTCTACGATTTCATAAGTAGTGGTTAGAACTAAAAAGTTATATTTTTCTGTGATCTGTAATATAGTATCAATTAAATAAATAAAAAAAAAGAATAAAATCTCTGAGATCCAAATTATTGAATTTTATATATGTTAAGATTTTTTCAAACGCACTCCTTATATAAGTGTTTGCTGATAAACAACTTTAAATGGAGGAGACTTTTAATGAACAGAGTTTTATTATAGAAGGTATATTATAATTATTTTTACTAAGTATAATTACTGTTATTCTTTAATCTCCTTTTTTAATTCAGATTAACTTTAATATATTCCCACACTAGCTGTATTTAGTCCTAAGGAGTGAGATCTTAACATATATAAGGTTAATCTTAGAGTTTGGATTTTTTTTTTTCTATTTAATTGATATTATATTACAGATTACAAAAAAATATAACATTTATAGTTCTAATCACTACTTATGCGCTCGTGCACCTTTTTTGGTAACCCTTCCATTAGAGATTAAATAGTTGTTTCAGTCACTTTTTATAACAGCTTGCCCATCTCTTTTTAAAACCTGCCATATTTTAGGACAACTTTTTTGTGTTCTTCAATTCTTTTTTCAGCAGAGTCTAATATCTCTCCACTGGTCTTAGCTCCCAACAATTTGGAGGATTGATCTGTTTTGGTACAAAAACTATGTTCTTATTTTGGTACCACTTCAGAGCTTTCTTACCGTAGTGACATGATGCCAAATTGGACTAAAAATATGAAAGGAAGAAGCCTTTTTGTCGTCTATGGCGCAACATGAGTATTTTTGTATGAAATTTGATTTTAATTTCCGTGCACTATTCCTGGCTTCAAAATTTTTTGGAGCATTCCTGTCTGTTCCTGTTTAGACTAGTCAAATATTTGACCAAAATGATGTAACCACTGTATACTTTCTAACTTCTCCAATTTAATGGGAAAATGTCCTTTACTTATTATTAATCGTAGCTGATATTTCACCGAATTTTGTTTGACGCTGTTTTATCTTACAAAACAGTTGCAAGATCAAACAACGGCAAACTATATTTTTTGTAGAACTACACTGTGTGCAATTTTTAAAGTCATGGAAATATAACCATATACGGACACCACAATGTGATAAAAGAACAAAAAAAAAAACCCATGTCTCCCAGTTTTGCCCAAAATCATGCACTTCTTATGGGCCCCCAAAGATTTGTCGTTTTTACAAAAAAGTGATAATTTTCTCAGGCTCATATCTTGCAAACCGTTCGGAATTTTGATTTACTCTCTGAAGCAAAGTTATAGCTCTTGTTTTGTGAATATATATAAAAAAAAACTTCTCCTTCAAGATCAAAATCACAAAAAGCTTTAAAAAATTCGATATTTTTTTTACCTTTTTTCCCCTGTTCAGGTCCATAGGTAGCAAACCGTTCAAAATTCAAGGAAACAATAAACTACAAAAATGTACCTAAGATCTCAAAAAACAACTTTCTAGAGCATATGAACTTCCTAGGAATAATTCTTAACACCGTTTAGGTAGCGCTAATGTAGACGCAAAAGTGAAAAATTTCCAGAAAATTTTTTAATTTCATTTGTTTTTTCTTTACATCAACATTAAGATACTATGCTATCTATTACAAAAATAATAAAAAATATTCGTATTATGTTCATAATGGACTTGCAAATCGCACTTTCTTAAGTTGTGGATCCAAAGCGTCGTCCGAATCGTCCGAATCTGACTCTGATTCAGAACTTATAGTGTCCACAGGCACGTTGCTTCCAGACTGCCCTCCATCATCAGCTTTTTCTTCTTCAAATACTGCAGATTCGGACGACGATTTGGATCCACAACTTAAGAGAGTGCGATTTGCAAGTCCAGGGCCATCAACATTATAAACATAATACGAATATTTTCATACCCTACACCACCACAGGTGGTTGGGGTATTATGCGTTTGTGCTGATGTTTGTAACGCACAGAAAAAATTATCGGACTCCCACCTTAAAGTATACCGTTCGACTCAGAATCACTTTTGAAATTGGTTATGATCGGTCCATTATTTCACCTAGCCCCCATACAAATGACCTCCCGGAATAGAGGTTTAAGGATTATAAATGCCTTAAATATAGCAATATTTCAATGAAACTGAGTACAAAGGATTTTTGTATAAGAGTGAATCTTTGTGCCAAATTTCATCCAAATCGGCCTATAATTGACCATAGATCCAATATAGATCCCCTCTTCCGAAAATCACTTTAACGTACATAAATCCCATACGAATGATAGTATCATGCATGTTTCCCTTTTTTTAATCTTTTCAGTAAAGATACATTTCGGGAAAATAAAAAAATAGGAGACTTCGACTACTGATTTCAATCCTATGGTATTATTGAGCCATACTTCTTTGAAAAAAGTCTAAACAAAATTTGTGAACTAAAATTAAACTCCAACAGAATGAAATACATATTTTCTGTACCGCTACATACTTCCTTAGTACTCCTAGTGCTTTAATCTACTAGAACTGTGGCCTAAATATATATTTTTTTTACATAAGACAACTTCAAAAAGTAGAGAATATAAACTACATTTTTGATGATGTTTACAAAAATCGGCATGTATTTTTAATTCCCTACCTCAAGATTTAGAACTGGACTCATTGTCAATTTCTGTGTTGGCTTATTTGAAAATCAATGTTTAAATAAGTTTAAATTTTTATAAATGTGTTCATGTTTTATATATTTTACGGGATTGCACTTTGGAAATTAACTCGTAACTTTTAATTAGTTGGCTGGATTTACATAAACTTTCACTTAGCAGTATTTTAATTTTGAATCCCACAGTCTCCTTAGCAGCAAAGCCATTGCATAGTGCGACTTTTCTAAACTTTTTAGAAATAAATCTATAACTTCTAAATACCTTTTATACAAGTATTTGGTATCTAATTAAGGCTAGAGTATGGAGATTGATAATTTATGAAAAAAAAGTTAATGGAATGTAATTTGATTGCAGAATTTCTCGAAGGACTTAAAATTTTGCTTTTTTTTTTTTTCAACATAAAGTTAATATTTAAACTTTAATAAAAAATAAACGAATAGTGAAATTTCAGTATAATATGTATAAACTTGTCCTTAAATAATATAAGGACTGCAATTAACTTTTTGTGACAAGTTTCTTCCAGAGATGATGTGATTTTCTCTCAAAATTCTTTCAATTTTGCCTGAGTCCTACAGCCTGATGATACTATTTGTCTTCCAATACCAGGTTACCATTCAGTGATCATGTCTTCTTTGTATAATATTTGCAGTACAACAGCCTTCCTTGCAATTATTTTAAACTTAGCACATGGCAAGTGTGCATAATGGCAAAGCATGCACGAATTTTTTCGTGCGCAATCCTTAATTAAAAATTCCCACTTTTTTAAATAAATGTACCCAAAATCCCAATCCGTGTTAAAAAATTTTACTTTTTTCCTTGAAATGGTCTCCCTGTCGTTATAAGGCGCCTCCGTCAAAAAATACTTTTTGGATGTATACCTTACATATAAAGCAATAAAATTAAAATAATCTTAAGTCAAAAACTCAAAGCTTTGTAATTTGAGAATTTAACAAAAAAAAAAAACAAATTTGCAAAATTTACAAAATTTGGATAGGGCTTGTGGGCAGACCTTTGCCCAAACCTCCTCCGGATTTACTTTACACGCATTTACATTAAGATTTCTTTTGAAACCATTAAAAAAAATTATAAAGCCCAGAACAAAAAACAAATTTTATTAGTGAATATTGCCACCTTTTTGGAAAAAGAAAAAAATTCAAAATTTTTTTAAACTTCCAACTTCAGATTAATATAATTTTTTAACGGATTCTTATATTTATACGATTCTTGGAGCAATATTATTTACAATTTTGTAAGGAATGTTAGGAGCAATATTAAGCCCGCCAAGTTAAAAATAAAAAATAAAAAACGAGGCTAAAAATAAGGTAAAAATTTATTTCGACCCGAATATCTCTTAAACTAAAAAGAGATAACCAACACACGTATTTTTTGTAGAGAATTTCTTTTCTGTCATATCATAAATTAATTTTTGGCGATTTTTCAAAAAAAAAAAAATTATATACTCGAGATGGCCAAATTTGGAGGGCCACCCACTTCCCCCCTGACCCGCTAGGAACCTGTACTCCTCCAAATCAACGCTAAAACACCTCAATTGTCTGAATTAAGTACAATTTTTGACCTATTTAACCCCAATGCAAAGACAGATGAACGGACATTACGATTCCGCTAAAAAAATCTTAATTCTTTTACTTATTAATAAATAAAAAAAATAATAAAACGTGATCACTAAAGTGTTGATATCACCTTTCTCTGCATTAAGCATCATAATAATGAATAAAAGATAGAACGTCATTATTAAAATATTGATACCAACTTTTCCTTAATTAAGCGTAATTTTCTACTCCTTTTACCGCAATGTGGAATGATTAAATTCAACTAAATCTATACAGCATTGAAATCATCTGCACCAATGGATCCTGACATACAGTAACTTGAAAATAGAAACTTACATGACTTATTAGGAATGATATTTTTCCATTTAAAAACTCATTTTTTTCCATTTAAAAACTATCGACAACAGCTGAACTATCCAAGCATTTTTGAAGGGAAGCCTAATCTCATAAATACAATGGGGTTGACAAAAAATTATAATATAACTAGTGTGAAATCAGACATACATAATTTAAAATATAATATATTTATTACTTAATGTAGCGTATCTTACAATAACAAAATATTTCACTTTTCCACCATATTTTTCAGGCAACCAACCTAAAGAAGACTCAACACTACATACATCAACCACAGGGCTTAAAAATGTCGTTATATGTTAAAGTTTTGTGAAATTGACATGTGGGTATGTTTTGGTGACATGTCGTCGTCGTCGTCTTCATAGTTTGACTTCTACGTTGATTTGTTAGCTATGGTATGGAATGGAGTGGTATGTTCATTGAACAATTCCAAAGAAAATTCCCATTTTTTTCCATTTCTTTTCGATGATACACAAGTACAAAAAAAGAAAAAGAATTAAATAAAATAATTAAAGTTAAATGTTTTTAAAACAACTATAAATTAAATAATAATATGCCAAAAGAATGATTACAACAAGTGCAATACTTAATGATTTATTTCAATATAAAAAGCTTTACAGAAGTTATTGGCTTTAAATAGAAGTTTCATTTTAGTTAAAAACACAAATTGTGGTAAAAACTCATTAAACGTTATTATAGACAAATGTTTGCTGGTTACTTGTTTTATAGCTTGGAATTTTTTTTTTTTTTATAAAAAAGCCTTTGATTTTTTAATTCTATATTAAAATATTTAACAACTGTATTTAAATGGAGATGGTAATTTAAAGGTATAATTTGTATAAAATCAGGTGACCAGTTTATTTAAAGGATATTTTTATATATGTATATTAAATGCTTTAAATAAAAGTTTATAACTTAAAACAAATATGACCAATGACCACCTTATTTATACATATTTTTATTTCCATCGATACACAGAGAAAACGGATTCATTGTAGCAACCGAATTTTTTGCCAATCGAATTCTGTCGGTTGTATGAACTATCTCATAATTTAATTGTGACTATTGAATAAATTCGGTACACACAAAAGTATTTTAAATATGGATTGAAATTATTAATGACGTTATTGTGAATTATTATTTTTTTAATATAGTTTTATTAAAAATGAAAAAGGGTGAAACAAATACAATAACATTATAATACACTCTTTAAGATATGATGCACTCCAGGACTTATCGATGGTTAAATATTGAAAATATCTTAGTTACGTGTATTTTATATTCAAAAGTACCAGTTACCAACTTTTGACCATTGAACTGATAAATTCTTTGACGAAGCGGATATTAAAAAATCACAGTTAAAAGACTTCAATCTTCGACAAGTGATTCAACAACTTTTAGGCACTAAATTACACTACTTAATTTCCTGATCCAAAAAGCTCTCCCAAACATTCTTATTTGCAATTTCACACCTAACCATAGCAGTTGATAGGGAATCGAGATCATTATATAAACCGACAGCTTGACAATGTTTAACACCAGCGCGGCAGACAGATATTTTTTTTTTTACTGTTTGAAGTATTACACTATTGATTGTCTGCAAGAAATTTATTATTAGTCAGCGATTTTGCAGAAATATTTGACAATAAGTTACACTTACCATTACTGCAAACACGACAAAATGTACAATTTTTTCATTTAAATAATTTTAATACACAAATTTTTCTTTTTTATAAATAATTTATTTCAAAATGTCAATGAATTTTACCAAATTTTCGATTGTAATCCCCGAATTTGTTTGAATTTTTGTAACTACTGAATTTTTATAACAAATTTTAAAATACACGTAATTTCTACTACAACAACTTTTTGTAATAGCTTCAATTCGGTTGTCATTTTTATATCTTTAAATAAATTTTAAAATAATTCCAATTGGGTTAGATAACTAAATTAACTATCGTGTGAATTCTAATTCCATTCCATTTAAGTTATAAATATTATAAATATGGAAAATCCATTAAATTTACACACTTTCGGTTATTTAAAATACATTTCTGTTATTACAACCATTTTCCAACAAATCTTTTTTCTGTGTGTATCAATCGTTAGGATAACTATCAGGTATCATAGTAAAACATTTTCCTTGGCAAACTCTGTTTAATTAAATTAATTAATGTTCATTCATAACAAAAATCAACACAACTCAGCATCACAAATTCATTCTCAACAACTTTCGACTCCTTTAACAGCATTATACATATGTATGTACAAGTAGAAACACAAAACGGGACGAGGAAAATATAACTGGAGAATGAAAAGCAATGAAATATTTTTAAAGAAGATCAAAAATAACGGTTTCATGAAATTTAAAATCATTTTAACTTCACGCCTGCAAGTGTCTTAAGAAAAACAAAAACGCATCATCTCTAGCTTTAATAAACTGATTGCTGTTGATACAACATCAACAAATAGTGGCCGCTTGTTAGATGAGACTGTGGTTGATTGGTATGATGTCATGAGATGAAATGGAATCGAATTGTGGTTGTCGTTTTTGTTGTCAGTTGTATTATTATTAATATGTAGACCTGTAACTGGTCATGTAAATTATCCTCGTGTTTGACGCGTGTTTGTATAAGAGTTTAGAATTTTTATTAAATTTTATGCATATCTAAACATTCTAACAACAAATCTTATGTTGCAACAACAAGTTTATCTAGATTTACTTACAATGAAGAAAAAAAAAAAGACTCACAAAAAAACTTAATAAAACAAGATGTTCTTTGAATAAATAAATGATAAATTTGTTGTCTTAAAGAAGAGAGAACAAAAATATTATTTATGTTTAATAAATATAAATAATATTTTAAAGTGTTTTCTAGTTTTTCATAATAATTGTTAAATATTACTCAGCTCAGACATAAGATGAATGTATGTAGGTTGGCAATTTTGAAATGAAGTTATTTTAATGTTTTGGGGGGTTTCAACCATAGAGTAACACATAGAGACGAAATTCTCGATTGACAATTAAACAAAATTGTTGTTTTGTAAACAAAAATGTGTTTTTATTTTCTTTTCGCAACAACAAAATGTATTTGATTACAACATGTATTTTGTTGTTGCATGAGTTAGATTTTAGACAACCAACTTAGGTTTTTGACAATTAGTTTCATCTCTTGTTACTCTTGGGCTTCAACATTGTAAGTAAAATAATTGAAGTATATTTAAATTTTGCTCTAATAATCAAAATTCTAAAAATGAATTATTAATATTAATGCACAGAAATTTATTTCACATTTTATTTTATTTTATTTTATTAAAAAAAAAGAAATTAACATTTTCAGATGCTGCAAACCGTTCAGAATAACTTTTAATTGTTTATATGGTACCACTTAATTCAAGAATAATGGAAACCTTCATAGAAAAAATTATTAAGGTATTTTTTACAATTAAATCAGTTGTTTAATTTTGCATCAAAATTTAATAAATATGTTCAAGAAAAAATAAATTTTGGTATGAATTTTTTTCCTATACACATTTTTAATACATTCAATCATCTACTTGATTGATTGATTTAATTAATTTATTAATTGGGAATTTTTGTCTGTTTTGTATTTTTTACAGTTTTTAGTAATTGATATAATCATTTTGGTGAGAGGTGCAAATTTAAACAAGTTTATAATTGAATGAATTATTTTCATATATATTTGTTAATTGGTGACTTTTTTCTGCGTTCTCAGATCTATTTTTTTATTTAATAAAATATCTGATTTTTTTAAAGTTATCAGTCAGTTTTATAAACATATCATTGAATTAATAATAATACTATTCGTACGTTAAGGTGTTAAAAATTTGCTTTATATAGTATATCGAGTGCTTATATTCAAATTGGGCTTCATGCAGATTTACAAACATTTTTTTTTGTTTGCGTCAGACTCTTCAGTTTTCTATTTTTTATATATGGTGTTAATTTTGGAGTCAAAAGTTAATTCTAACACTATGTTTTTCACTTTTTGTTTTTGGGCTATCTACAAACAGTATATATTTTTTTTTTTTAAGGAAAAACGGGCTATCTGCAAGTTTTTGTCTGATTTTCAAAGAAATGTAAAAATAAAAAATTGATAAATAATGAGAATTTTTTTTCGGTTTGAAATTTTCTTAAACTATTTGAATTAGAATCTTAATATATATCATAAAAATTTTGTTATCTCAATGCAGTCTGGAGAAAAAAGCCATTGAAGTTAGATTGTTAGCCTTTTTTGATGCTTATAGATCATACGCGGGTGCACCTATCAACATTTTATGAAGCAAAGTGGGAGCACTATACCCTAGATTTGAAGACAGGAATTAAAAAATATTTATAAAATTCATAATTATAAGCAAAACATCTTAGATACTAAAATCAGTTTCTTAAAAAAATGATAATTAAATAAAAAGTGCAATAAACATCGTTTTTAAAGGTTTTAAAAATTTTTGAGTTATTGATATGCAATTTAATACAATTTTAATTGGTTTAAATTTTTTTTTTTTTTTTTTTGCAAAAAATGTTTTTGCAATTTTTTTCGCATGCAACTTTTTTTCAAAATTTAATTTATAATTTAAATTTTGAACACATTTTCGTCCTTTTAGTAAACATTCCTCTTATTCGAAATTTCTAACGATTAAAAATGGTACAGCCAACCACAAAATTTCGCTTTTTTTATCTCCTGATTGGTATGATATCATAAATTTAACATATTGTAAATTTTTTGTTTTCCAAAAATATTATGTTTTACTTCTTTAATTTCCAATAAACAAAACGGACTATATGAACAGACGGACTATATGAGGTTAAGTAGACGTAATATTAATAACTCGTAGAAGAACGGATTTCAAAATGTTGAAAAATGAGGGAAATAAACAGTTTTTTGTTGTCCTGAACAATGGTGGTTTGCATGAGGCCCGTTTTGAATATAAGCCCTCGATATCCTTAAAGCCTACGGTTTATAGATAAATTATTAATCTTTTACGATTTAATTAAATTTATTTGTTATCTTTATATAATTTTAAAAATAAATTGTTATTGTTGAATTTTTTTTATTTACAAAGTAATTTAGAAAAATCACTTCCTGAGTCGCATTAACTGTTGCTAATATATCAGTGCCTGTATGTCTATCCATGAACTCTTCCTGTTCCTTTGTGTGTATTTTTGTTTGTATTCCTGTATATCTGTCCGTCTGTCCATCTGTATGTCTGTTCATAACTCAAATTATACTTGTTCGTCTGTGTGCCTATCTATTTTCTTCCATTTCTTCTTTCCATCCACCTGTATGTATGTCTGTTCATCATTTGAACTGCAGATCGCAACTGTTAAGATAATTTTATGAAATAATTTTTAAAGCAAAAAATATATTGAAATTGGATTTCATTTAGCAGCTAAACAAATCATTTTCAGCAGTGTACAAGGGGATGATAGATAAAGATTTTCAGCAGAATATTTGAATAACTAAACATCACATTAAATACAAATTTGATTCAATAAAATATCTTTGATTTTTTAGAAGTTATTGGAAGTTTTACGAAAAAATCCTTGAATTAATATTAATCATACGTAACGTGACCAGACATACCGCTTTTGGCGGGATTATACCGCTTTTTAAACTTCGATCCCGCCTAAAATATTTTTCCCGCTTTTTATTATGATTTCCCGCTTTTCTAACTCTAACAATTATTTATTCGATTTCCTTATTTACGTTTTCTATAACATTCTTACCAATATTTAATTGTAACTAAAAATAATTTTTTGCACTGGAAAGTTGATAATTCTTTACAAATCGTTTTTTATAACTAAAGGATTTAAATATTTTGCTATGCTGATTATCTTCTCTACTGACTAATCTTAAATGTACTTTGTGTGTATTTTTTGATGACTGATGTAGATATGCAATTATTAAGCTTGTTATAAAGTTAGTTAATAATTTTATTAAAATATAATTTGAAATATTTTTTTCTGTGTATATTTTGAAAAAAAAAGTTTAGAATTTTTTTTCCCAGAAATAGGAAAGTAAGTTAGTGCTTACGAAAACCTTGTGTTAATGATTTTATTTTATTTTTTTCTTTTAAATGAATATTAGTGTTTTACTTGTTGGCAGCCGATACAAAAAGGTGAAAAGTTAACAGTATATCGGATTATTTTGATAACGGGTTTTGAGAGGTAACGGCATTTTTAGTTATTTCGGTGATGGTAATTTATGGGTAACTGTTGTTTCAGAATTTTCAAAGTATCGGTTCAGAACCATAAAATATAATCTGTAGTCAAGTATTAGAATGACGAGTTGGGATAGCCAAAACTTTATTACAAGTTTTATTTCAACTTTATTAAAAATAATAATATTTCTTAAACTCAAAAATAACGCTAACGGTATTTTAGCGTTAGCGTTATTTTTCGATCTATTTCGGTAACGGATTTTTAGCGCTATATATATTTTAGCGGTAACCGTATATTCAATTATTTCGATAACTATTTTTTAGGGGTGACGGTGTTCAAGTTAAATGGTTTTTTAGATGTAAAGGCAACCAACCTTGGTTTTATTGTTAACGGGTCTAAGAATTATTTAAGAAAAACTATTGCTATCAAATTCAAAAACTGAAATTTATCTAGGAATATTTTGAAAACATTTCGAGAAACACGTTAAAATTATAATTTTTAATGTTTCAGTTTGTAGCGATATATTTACTTATTTCGATGTTCCAAAATTTTGAAGAGTCGTTCTTAATTTGTAATTTCTCAACTGGGTCGTGAACCAAGTGCTTGCGATAGAACAGCTGATTAAGATTTTAATTGAGATATAAAAAGAAAATCCCTCTTTTTTTACAAAGTTTTTAAAAATCCCGCTTTTTTCATAAAATTTTGTTCAGAATCCCGCTTTTTAGTCGTTCGGGTCCCGCTTTTTGACAAAAACCCTCTGGTCACGTTAATCATACGTTAAGATGTTCATAATGTTCATTATTTAATACAACCTTAAAGTATACAGTTTATAGACAAATTACACTGGTCGACAAAAAAATGTTTTTCGTGCTCCTTCAAAAAAAAAAAAAAATATGTGGACTAGATGAAATTCCGCATACTAAACTCGAATCTCCTTTCAGTTTTCTCCCATCAGGTAGAGATTTTTTTTATGTGCGTGTCTAATATTGCGTCCTAAATAAGCCGATTACTCGAGTATATTTCACTATAACTCGAGAACGGTATGCACGATTTATAAGTGGAGATACACTAGTGGGCAAAAAAAAATTTTTTTTTTTCTTCTTAAATAAAAAAAATAGGTGGATTAGATGGAATTTAACGTGCTAAATAAGAATCTGCTTTTACTTTTTTCTGTCACACTTGTATAACTCGAGAACGGTTTGTTCTATAACGATAAATTAAACTCCTATATATAGCGATTTAAATTGTCTTTAAGCTGAATTTACATAATTTTTTTTGTTCAGTTAATATTTCCGATGTTTTTTGGTAATTAGTAGCAAAAAAATTTAAAAAAAAAAATTTAAATTTTAATCATAAATAAAAATCAAGATTTATGTATCAATTTTAAAGATACATGCCATAAAATATACTAGAGTAAGGGCTTTACTATGGGCGAAATATTAGACATGCCCATAAAAAAAATCCAAACCTGATGGAAAAAAAACTGAAAGCAGATTTGTGTTTATCACATCAAAATATAGCAATTAAAACTATTCGTATATGGTGGTGTATTTTTTTGTCGACCAGTGATATTATTTTTTTTTTTATGATTTCAAGATATTGAATTTAATAGATCGAACTATTTTTTCAACTAGCAGCTAAACAAATTTTATCCAGTACAACACTAGAGTGTTTAACAAAAAGATTTTTGTCAGTTTATTTGAAAATTTTGAAGCTTAAAAAACTAACTTTTAACCCGATATGATTTTATTAAAATATGTTGATTATTGTTGAACTCTGCGTGTGCTGACTTCAAGTCCTTCTAGGACTAAAATTATATCTAAATTAAAGTAGGCAGATTATTTGGTAGTAATGTTTATATTAAGGAAAAATAGACAGACAGACAGACAGACAGACATAGTTAATATTAATTTAATTTTTCTTTTCATGATAAGTAATTTGATTCAAATATAAAGAATACGATTTTTGACTTCGTGTGACCTGCATTTAATTTTTTTAAAAAATCGAATGACATTTTAAAATTTTCTCACATCTATATTTGACTCCCTTTTGTTAAAAATATCTACAGTCAACAGGACGTAAATGTTCTTTGATCTCCAACATTATAACATACTTTTCATTGTGGGAATCCAATACAACTTATATTTCCATCAACTTGAAAAACAAATGTCATACCAAATGTTAAAGTTCCCATCAAAGAAAATCTAGCTAGTTTTCTAAGCATTCAAATTCTAAATAATTTGTTCTTACTTCTAAGTCTCAAATAAATAATTCCCAAGAATTATCAAACTCTTATACCATTTACATACACAAGCAGCTATAAACATAAAGTATTATTTCTTAAATGGCCACACAATTCTATGACATCTACTTTAGTAAGTTTACTTCCGTTTTCCGTAATTAATAAAATTGTAATCCCAATGCAACCTGTCACAACATAATACTGGAAAGGAGGATGTTAAATCTTAAACAGCAACAACAGTAGCAGCCGCAAAAACAAACTACTTAAACAAATGAAATAATTGTAATAATTAACAACTCTAATGTTGCTAAATAATCATAAAAGTATTTTAATCTGTTTACTAAAAATACTAATTTAATCATAATTATAAAATTATTTTGCAATTGACCATAATGTGTGTAAACAATTTATATTTTATGTCACTTTTAATTGGGCATTTAAATGTAGTAAATGTATTAAGTACTTTTTTTATAAAAATTTCTTTCAAAAAAGGAATATAAGATCAGCTATAAATTATGACACAATTTATATCATATTTCTAGCTTTCATTTATGGCTTTAAGTTGATGAATTGTGGAAAATGTATCCGCCAATTATGGTTGGCAAAAGAAATTATTATCTGTCAATTAAAAAATCAATCATAAGCGAATATTTTACTTAACAATTTCTTTATAATTGTAAAAGAATTAAAAGATATTAAAACAGAATTAAATAATAAAATGAAAGAAATATTATATAAATTAAATTAAATGTATATTAAATAAATACAAATACATTTCCTATTCAACAATAATTTTTTTAAATGTAGATCAAATTTATTTATTAAACTATTGACTAGTTTAATAAATATTTATTTAAAACAACTATTTTAATAAATATTTCATAAATTTTTACTTTTTTCTATTGTTTAACTTATCTTATAACCCTCGCATTTTTTTTCTTCCCGCTTTATAAAATTTATTACTCTTATTAGTATTTGATTGGATTTCTATGATAATTTTATGCAACTTTGAATTAAATTAGTTTTTCTTTGTAGCAATTAAAACCAACTACTAACAACAATTTTTATTTTGAATTTGAGTTATTAGTCAATAAATTAATTTCATTTTTTAGTTACCTTAACATAAACTAATTAATCTGATAAATTTTATTCCATTTTAAAATTTATATCGATGAGAAAAATGCTAAACCAATATTTACATAATTGAGATTTATTATTTGGTATTGATTGAAAGAAATTTATAAAATATATGAACAAAATTACAAGAGGAAAGTAAAAAAAATAAGTGGTAAGAATAAACTTAAAAAAGCTACTACATTAAATATTGAATGTTATAATTATTGAATAAAATTTCAATTATTTCTTGAGATATTGGTTTGACAGTGTATCTCCATTAAGTTAACATGGTTAGCAATTATTTATTTCAATCTGTGAAAAAGCTATGTTTTAATTTTTTTTTTTTTTTTATTTATTTGAACAACGATGACATATTTCGGTTTTAACAAAAACCTAGCCGAAAAACTATTGAATGCTAATGAAGCGTATTGTGGTACGAACAATATATATTTCATTTTGCTGGTATCTAATTGTAGTCCACAAACTCTGTTTAGTTATCGTTGAAAAGAACAAAATGGTTTACTTATAGAAGGATCTTTCTAACTGTATACTGATTAGGAAATCTGCAACCACGTTTATAATCTTATTATAAACGATTCTATGTTCTCTTAACTGCAAAAACAAATTGAGAACCTATTTATTTCTATATTGTCTTAGAACTATTTTGTTTAAATAAAAAAGGATTTTTTAGAAATTATTGGCAGTTTTATGATCATATTCTAGAATTAATATTAATCACATGTTTAGGCAACAAAATCGAAAAATTTTAAAGGCTTGAAAAATCACTTTACAATTTTGATGTATTGCGGTTCCAGTAGTACAAATATGGTCCAAACTTTAAATTCCATGGAGAGGTTTTTTTTTTAAATTTTGAAATAAAATTATTATTTTTTCTAGACATTTCTCCACATAATTAATGATAACTCAAAAAGTGTTAGTCCAATTTTATTAAGATAAACTTAGACAAATTAAATTTATACAACCTTTAGTCCGTTTATTTATTGCGTTTCAATAGTCTCAGTAGTTTCAGAGTTATAATAAAAAAATTAAGCAAAAAATATTTTTTTTTCGTGAATATAGCAAATTTTTTGTTTAAAAAAAAAATCATGAAAAATCGAAAAGGGCAAAAATTTTTCAGTTTTATTACTTTATCACAAAGCCACATATAATAGCAATAAAATGACATATCGATCATAAAAATCTATTGATTCTTTTCGAATTTATTCACAATTAAGTGAATTCGCTTATTTTCACAAAATTTTAGTTTATTGAGATATTTCTCCACTTATGTTGTCATAACTCAAAAACAACTTGTTCGATTTTGTTAAACTAAATTTACAAAAATTTTGGCTTACAATATCTTTAAATGATGTATACAATTGTTTTTGATGCGATCAATAGTTTCAAAGTTATAAAACAAATTGTTAGGCAAAAAATATAAAGTTAGTAAAAAAATTAAAAAAAAAAACATGCGAGAATGTTATATTAGTCTTGGCCGAATCTATATACCCACCATCAACTTTCTCAAATTTTACGTTATATGGAAGGTGGGCGGTAAAGTGGGCGGACTACGCCCATTTTTGGTTTTCAAGTTTATATCGACCCTCAAACTATTTATACAAAATTTTGTTGTCATACATGCTTTTGTTTAAGAGATATCAGCAGAAAAGTTTGAAACGGACACCCTGTGTTTCTAATTTTAAGCCCATAACTTTTTTTATTTATTAACCGATTTTGACTATTTACGATTCCAAACAAACCTTATATAAGATAAATATTTGTGCCAAATTTCGTCCCCCTACGTCGTCCCGTTCGAGCCCTATCCTGCTTTCAACAGACAGACAGGCAGACGGACGGACATAGCTAGATCGACTCAGAATTTAACCAGGACCCAGAAAATATATACTTTGTTGGGTCTTAAATAATTCCTTCGACATGTTACATACAGAATGACAAAGTCAATATACTCCCCATCTTTTTGATGGTGGGTATAAAAAATTTGAGATGTCATATACACTGTCGGACAAAATAAAGTACGGTTTTTTACTCTTGCTATTTAGTTCATAATTATGGTGCATAATGGGCTACTTTTTTGGTGTCCAGATATTTGTCGTATTACATTCTTTAATTTAATATACAAAATAAGTTTTTGAAATATGTCTATTTCGAGTTTGGGGCAAAAGTATTGTGTTGGTCATGCATTTTGTGCGACAAAATAAAGTGACTCTTTACTTAATTTCTTTAATTTAGGTTCCAATTTTCGAATTTCTTGATACAAAACGGAAGGCTTATACTTAAGAAGTGCAAAATTTTAATATTATATTAATTAAATTATATTAAAAGTATTATTAAGTTTAGCAAATAAGCATGTATACGGCCATATTATCGAAAAATCTTCGACCAAAAAATTTCTTAACTCCTGATAAGGAAAATAAGGTAAAATTAGTGTATTTGTCTTTAAAGTGCAACATTTTAGAATCTGAAGCTAAAAGATTCATTTCGTGATCTAAAGTTCTAAATAATGTCAAAAAAGTTACTTTTGCTCAAACGGTCACAAAATATTATGTTCTTTAAGCTATTGAAGTGTTAGTTGTATAAATTCGATAACATAAAAGTTCAAAGTCTTTTTGGTTTTATAAATTAAAATTTTGATCACCAACAATAGCTAAATTCAGATAACTTTAGATCATTTCTTAATACTAAATAATACCTAAGGTGCTCGGCTATCCCTGTCGTATTGAACTAGAAAAGTTAAATGTAAAAAAATTAAATTTTTTGCTTTAGAAAATTTTGGTTCTAAAATATTTACGATATACAATGATGCGATGCAGGTTATAATAAGAAATGTAGAGAATAGTTGGGTTTTTTTTAATATTTATTGTTCTTTCCAACTTAATGATAATTTTCGCTATTATTTTTGGAGATTTAGTTTAAATTGGGAATTTTTGGGAACTTCGTCATTTTCTATTTTTGGCGTTTTTTTTTATTTATTTTAGTGATTGTCGATTTGTTCTTAAAGCAATTTTTTTATTTTTTAATATTGACTTTTTTTTCTAATTTGACGATTTTTTTTTTATTTTTCCAATTTTGCGATTGTTTTTGGAGGTTTTCTTCAGTTTAGGAATTTTTGGAATTTTGTCATTATAACCTACACCACCATAGGTGGAGAGGGTATTATGTGTTTGTACTAGTGTTTATAAAGCCCAAAAATATTGGTCTAAGACCCATCTTAATTGATACCAATCGGCTTAGAATCACTTTCTGAGTCCGTCCGTCCGTCTGGATGTCCATGTAAACCTTGTGGGCAAAGTGATGGTTGCAATTTTGAATATATCTCGACGAAATTTGGCGCAAATAATTATTTTCACACAAGGACTGAGCCTGTTATTAACAAGGTTATGATCGGTTCATTATTTCACATCGCCCCCATACAATTTGGTACAGAGACAGGTTCTATCTATATATATAAAAGAGTAACGTTACTGACTGACTGACTGACTGATTCATCATCCCACAGCCCAAACGGCTGAAGCTAGAGAGACGAAATTTGGAACGTAGGTAGGTCTCCCACCATATAGATCCACTAAGACGGGATTTTTGGAAATTCGAATGTTTAGGGGGTAAAAAAGGGTAAAAACGGGTAAAATCGGTAACCTTATAACTCGCAAACTAATAATAATACAAAAAAAGTTTAATAGTTATAGTTATTTGTTTAAAAAATAATTGGACAGGTGTCTGGTACTTTTTTGAAAATCGGCCGTTTTAGGGAGAAAACGGGTAAAAACTGTATTTTGGTACTTTTTTGGCACCATATGTATCTTTGAAACCAATCAACATACAGATAAAATTTATGTCGTATTGGAAAGAATTCACAAGGAGGGACTTTGTGGTACTTTTTCGTTCTTCTAATGGTGCTTTTTGAATTTTCTATAATTATGAACCTAGAAACATGAAATTAGGGATATGTGGTCCTTAGTTAATGAGAATCCATAAGAGGGGACGTTGTGGTACTTTTTTGTTATTTTAATGGTACTTTTTGAATTTTCTATAATATTTAACCTAGAAATATGAAGTCAAGGACATGAAGTGCTAAGTGAATGATAATTCATAAGAGAGAACTTTGTGGTACTTTTTCGTTCTTCTAATGGTACTTTTTGAATTTTTTATAATATTTAATGCAGAAACATGAAATTAAAGATATGTGGTCCTAAATGAATGAGAATCCATAAGAGGGGTCTTTGTGGTACTTTTTTGTTCTTCTAATGGTACTTTTTGAATTTTCTATAATATTTAAACTAGAAGCATGGAATTAAAGATATGTAGCCCTAAGTGAGTGAGAATTCATAAGAAGGGATTTTGTGGTACTTTTTCGTTCCTCTAATGGTACTTTATGAATTTTCTATAATTATGAACTTAGAAACATGAAATTAAGGACATGTGGTCCTAAATGAATAAGAATCCATAAGAGTGGACTTTGTGGTACTTTTTTGTTATTCCAATGGTACTTTTTGAGTTTTCGGTTATATTTAACCTAGAAACATGAAATTAAAGATTTATGGTCCTAAATGAATGAGAATCCACCATGTTTGATTTGTGGTACTTTTTTTGTTCTTCTAATGGTACTTTTTAATTTTTCTATAATTATGAATCCAGAAACATGACATGTGATGCTAAGTGAATGAGAATCCATAAGAGGGGACTTTGCAGTACTTTTTTGTTCTTCTAATGGTACTTTTTGAATTTTCTATAATTATGAACGTAGAAACATGAAATTAAGGACATGTGTTTTTTTTAAATTTTCTATAATATTTAACTTAGAAACATGAAGTTAAAGTTATGTAGCCCTAAGTTAGTGAGTATCCATAAGAAGTTATTTTGTGGTACTTTTTCGATCTTCTAACAATACTTTTTGAATGTTCTTAAATATACATCCTAGAAAAATAAAATTGAAGATGTAAGGTCCTAAGTGAAACAGAATCCTTAAAAGTGAGTGGTTCTTAATTCCTTATTCTAAAATACTTTTTCGTTTTTCTAATATTTATTTTTCGTTATTCTAATATTAAAGAGATATTGTTATTTATGAATGAGAATTCTCAAGCTCTATTAGTCACATTCCTCTATACTAAAACATAATAATAGGAATACTTTGGTAGTTTTTTAACATTCGAATGTTAAAGATGTAAAAAATTGGTACTTTACTGGCACCCTATCATACATGCCTTTTGTACTTTTCGAAAATCCTATTTTAAATTTATTTTATAGTATGGTTAAAAAAAAAAATCCGCTAACGAAGTAGCGGGTTAACAGCTCGTATAATTATAAATATGTATATCGAATTTCATAAAGATCGGTCCATAATCGGTTATAAACCTCTCTTCCGAAAAATTACTTTAACGAGTATAAATCTAATTCAAATCTAATTAATATACGTCGGAAATAAGTTTTATATAAGTATAAATGATAGTACCAAATTTAGAAGATCGGTCTATAATTTACCATAGATTCTGAATAAAGCTCACTTTCAGAAATCAACCAAATAAATCATAAATTCATATAAATATGAGAATAGTAAATAAATCGGTCCACAATTGATATCATAGCTCTGATATAAAACCCACTTCCGAATTTTAATGCTCATACACAATGGTGTAGGGTATTATATGGTCTTGACCGACTAAATCATTCTTTCTCGTTTTTTATTTCTTTTTGGCGATTTTTTTCTTAATTTTATTTTAAATTTATTTTAAAAGAATAATAAATAAAGTTTATCTTAATAACGCAAGAAAAATAATAAATTTAACATAAAAATATACATTTGCGTACAATTCTCCCGGTTAAAAGTATAACAAATCCCTAATTCACAATGACATTGCTTTGAATTGAAATAGTTGTCTGAGAGGCATGAGAAATAAAATTGCAAAGAGTTTAGTAATTTAAGACGCTCTCTTATATAAACCTGAATTTTGTGTACACCCAGAGAAATATCAATAACATACGTGTTGAAAACAATACCATTCTGTGTCAATAGTGAATCTACACCGTATGTGTTTAAATTAAACACTGCGTGTTCAGTTCTTATTGAACATCGATACCTAATTGGCAACAAGTTGAAACCATTTCGGTATCAAATTGTTAAATTATATATGTTTTCTATTAAATTTGTTAACGAAAGGTATTAAAAAGCTGTTACCGTAAATTACCAATGTGAACACAACTGTTGTTGATTTTGAATCGAATTTTTTCCCTTAGTGTATGTATTACTAATACAAGTCAAGTTATAGAGGACTTACGAAAAACATTTTCAGTGGACAGGCGGACGTCGGTTCGTCCGCTGTTATTTTGACTATTGTACCAATAATTATCTCTATATGGTTTATAAGGTCTTATTAAATGAGTCTAGGAGTTAACAACTGAATTCTCATTGTCCAAGAGCTGTGGATTTTTTGATTATGGCCTCAAATTGTTTTTATTCATATCTTAAAAAATTTACCAGCTATAGCGTACCTACAAAAACAAGTCTAATCAAAAAAACACCGTTAACTAAAAGCAATATGAAGGTTCATTTTACTTACATTTCATGTTAAACGCAAAAAACAACAAAAAACTCTCTTGAAGAAAAATTATCACTCAAATTAAAGAAAAATTAAAAACAACAGGTAATCAAAAAAAACCTGGGACAACACTACTAACACACAATACTACTGCCACAACAATATAACAAAACCACAACTCCTCTCATGGCCAATTGAAGTGCAAATTGAAGGCCGGCTACCAAACTGGAATAATAGAGACAGACAGTAAAACCATTACCATGCCAAACAACACCACACCAAATCAGAGGCCCCATACCACATACATACATACCACACTCTCTTTGGCACCAAAATAACAGCTAGTAAACAAGACAAGTAGTAGTTGTGACCATTGAAAAAACTCCAATATTTGATGATGTTCACTCAAGTGGGTAGTCAAGTTTGGAAAAAACACATAACATATACATAGACCCAATGTCTTAAGACCATTATAGTACTTTATAAACTTATTTTAAGATTTTTTTCTGTGTATGTTTATGTGTTTGTATGTTTAATTTATTTATCTAATATAAATTTAAAAGGAGTGATATTTGACTGTAGTTTGTTAAACCAGCAGGAGAGTTTAGCGTAGAAATAAGTAAAATATACAAAAAGTAAGCGAAATGCAAATACTCGCATTATAGATTGAAAAGATGAAACTTAGACGCCCATACTTAAAAGTAATAAATAGAATCAATTTAGCTGCGGGCAAAAAAACAAATATTTTAATAATTTAGTGTTAGCAATGGACTCTTCAAAAACAAAAACGCGCCACATGGGGTACCAATAATAACAATATTAACACATACATTTGCCTATAAACTAAACTTAGAAAAACAGAACTTCAAAGGAGTTTTATTAATATTTTAATAAAATTGTGTTAGCCAAGCGGGTTCAAGTCCTAGATGAACTCAACTCAGTGGTAATTTTGATGAGAAAATGACTGGAAACTTATTTTAGAGAAACAGGTTTGTAAACATGATAAAGATGTTTTCAATCTTCTATGAAGCATAATTTTGTGATTAATTATGGAATTACATATTCTACAAAGATTTTAATAGCAAAAAATATAACAAACTAGCAAGAAAATGATCTACGGTTGTCCTATAGTTACTGATGACCAAATTTCTCTTTTAAAGAATAAATTCCTTAACCTCTCTTAGCCTTGCAGCAAACTACACTCAAATTACTTTGTATCACAGACACTTACAGATAATCGTAACTTAAAGTTGCTACAAATTAACGCTTAATTAAAAACATTTCAAAAACAAAATAAAAACTAAGACAAACAAGATCACCTGAACATAAAACAAAAAACGCAAATAAGAAAAGAATCAAGCCTCTTCGACTAAGTTTAAAACAAAACTACTCTCAAAGCCAAGACCAGCAGGTCTCTTGTTGAATAAAATTAGATTTCAAAATACAAACGAAATGCAAGAAACAGAAACACTTGTTTGATTTACAAGATCAACTCTTAACCATCCATAAAAACAGCTAAAGCCAGCAGTTTTATATTTACCCAGACACATTTAGAGTCAGTGATCACAGTGGGCACTGGGCTACGACTTCATGTTGTATTTCAATAATTTAAATAAATGTCCTTTCTTCTTGTCGTCTGCTGTTTTCGGTTGCTGTTACTGCGTTATTGGCAAACATTAATCGATGTCACACTAATGTGTCTTCTTCATGTTAAATGAAAAAATAAACATGATTTCTGGGAATAAGAAATGAATATTTAGATATTGTCTTTTTTTCTATCTTCGAACATTTAAAGTGTAACAATTTGTTTTTGAACAACAACTGGAGCAAAAATTGCACCGTTTCCAGTTCTTAGCCAAAGAACAACAAAGAGTTCATTTAAAAAGTTCAATAAATAGAATTGCAGAGACGCATGTTTTTTGTCAGTTGAAATTTATATATGTATGTTAGTGACACTTGAGAAAAATCATATACATATTTTTACATGTATTAGAAATAAGTTGATTTAAGTTATTAAATAATAAGTGAAGTTTTTTAAGGTAGTTTTCACGTTTTCCAGTTAACATTTAAAAGCAAAAGTCGATTAAATAATTTTAATATAAACTATCTTTTCATAAAATTCTGATTAACACCTGCAGAAATCGTATTAGTATGAATAAACATGTGCACGAACAAATCAATAAACATGTTATAAATCATGTTTGTTGCTTAAGTCTTTTGTTTTGAATTATTAACTTAATACACACAAAAACTGCTTTTATTAAAAAAAAAAAAAATTGTTTCAATCCGTTACTTCGTAGATCAAAAACCGAATTTTGAAAGAAACTTTTAAAACTGAAAAATTTTGAAATTTAAATCGATATAATTTATGGTTGGAAATATCGGTAATCTTGTAAATTTTGATCGAAAAAGACATGGATCCATCAATATCATAATGTTTTAACTGGGTAAAAGGTGTCATCCCTTTGCCTCTGCAGCCGATCATTCAATTAAAATAAATTTTTTTAAATTGCTCTCAAATATTTCCTTATAGAAAATCTTTAATAAAGATTTTATGCCATGTTATAAATTTGGTTCACAGTGGTTCCAAAACTTTTTTTTTAAATATATTTTCGAGTTAAAATGGAGGTATACAGGCCCCTAGCCAGTCAGGGGATAGTGGGAGGCCCTCCAAATTTGCCCATCTCGTGTATGTAATTTTTTTTTGAAAAAATATAAATTTGTTGCAAATAAAATAGGACAATCAATGTCTTAGTTTTGATTTTATTCACAAATTAGTGCAAATATACATTTACAAGTTACATAGAAAAATAAAAAAATTTTGTAACTCTGTGTTATTACTTTATAACAAAATTTCCAAATTAGCAATAAATAATTTTGTATATTTTTTCGATATAAAATAAGGACTTTTTCTTCAAAATATTGATTACACAGTGCTACAAAAAAAATTGCCCCAACAGTTCCAACGCAAAATGAAAGTGTACCAGTAATTCAAAAAAAAAAGGGTTTTTCAAGGTTAGTTCGAATTTCGGCTTTATGGCGTCTTAAAGTTCGTTTTTCGGAGCCCTTTTTTCAATGTGATTGGAAATAAAAATCATTTAAATTATTCAATACGCACTTTATTATTTGTTGTGGTTTTATAGACTACTAACATATACCCCATTTTACGACCATTTTTGTCATAATAATTTTAACTTAATTTAACTTAACCTTATGTCTAAACTACTGAACCGATAAAAATTAAACTTGACAGATATGTATGTAAATCCTCGAAGGAAGTACTGACTGGATGCCACACCCACTTTTTTTAACAATGAATAGCTATGCATCGTAGTAAGTAAATTTCAAATTTTATAAATATTTTGATGACGGTGGTAAAAAAAATATTACATTATAATAAAAGTGGACAAAAAAAGGCGTGGAACTCATACAGATTAAATTTTATAATATTCAATATTTCAATTCCTTGTGTATATAAAATTTTATGTGAATTGCCTTAATATCACAAAGAAAGTAGCAAAATTTAATTTTACTGAAAGTGGGCTAAAAAACTGGGCGTTTTCCAACTTATATTTTTGCCTATAGAGTCATTCCATTTAAAACCAACCAGTTGATTTTCTCACCTCTTCCGAATTTGATAATATTTGGTACAATTATTATTCTTGTAAAAACTAAGACTAATTCAAAATTTCAGGTTCGCGAAATATCGCGGTTTGAAAGTGCAAAATAGCTCAAAATATGACAAAGTTGCATACACAAAATTGCAAATATCTTTCGAAGTATTTATTATATAAGATTTATTGAGATGTCTTATTAAAGGTATCAAAATTACCTTTAATATGATGTATAATATGACTTTTTTTTCTCAGCATCAAAATGGTCCATATCTCGCGATTTTTCGTTCGTGGATAAATATCTCGAAAAGTGGTATTTTTAAAAATTTAAAAAAATACATGTTAATGATGAAAATGTTTTCTATAACCGTGGAAAGTGGTATTCTGGGACTCGCCATATTTTAGATGTTATCACAAAAAATGTCATAATAAATACGAAATATTTATCTTAATTTGAGTTGTTTTGTTTGTAATGATACCTTTAATGTGACATCTCAATAAATCTTATATAATAAATACTTCGAAAGATATTTGTAATTTTGTGTATGCAACTTTGTACATATTTTGAGCTGTTTTGCACTTTCAAACAGCGAACCACTTGATGAAATTATCTGAAATTTTGAATTAGTCTTAGTTTTGACAAGAATATTGATTGTACCAAATATCATTAAATTCGGAGAGGAAAAGTCAAAAATTGGATTTTTTCGAGTTTGGTTTTAAGTGGAAAGACTCTATAGTTTTCTCCAAAAAATACTTGGTATACATATGTGTTAAATTTAATTTTAAAATTTAGAAAGATATTTTATTACAAAAAGTGGGCATGGCATTGCAACTGATATTATATTCTATATTCTTCCGGTGGATGCTCCTAAATATCACTTAAATCGATAAAATAATGCGAATGCTCATATATTGTAAACAATATTGTTATGAAAAGTGTTCGTCGTTATGCCAAAATAAACATAAGTGCCAAATTTCATCAAATTATCTTCAAAATTGCGACCTGTACTTTGTGTACAAAGTTTACATGGACAGACAACCAACCAGCCAGACAGACGGACATCGTTAAATCAACTCAGAAAATGGTTCTGAGCCGATTGGTATACCTTAAGGTGGGTGTTGGAATATTATTTCTGTGCGTTACAAACATCAGCATAAACGCATAATACCCCAACCACCTTTGATGGTGTAGGGTATAAATATCGCGATATGTTAAGTATGCGTGTATATATATTAGCGATTTAATAATTATTAAACCTTCTTATAAAATTTGCAAAGTTCAGTTTTTAGTGATGTAGTGTTGTTCATATTCATCCATTTAAATTCATCTTTCTTTTTAAATAATTCAAAACACAATTTCATTTATTAGCATTTATATTCGTATTTAATTAAATCTCTACAGTTGCATTAAATGCAAAATTGTATCTTTTTTCGAACGCCATATTCATTTTGATATAGAGTATTAAAGCAGCTACAGATTGACATATAACATCGCCAATTTTAATTAGCGCCATGGGTGTGCCTCGACGATTAATGTTAAACTTAAAACATCACGTTCTTAGCCCATGAAAACCGTTGTTGAATATTTTTAGTGAAATTAAATTTTCTGCGAAAGTAAAAGTTAACACAAGAACTTATTTCAGACTAAAATTAACTTATAATGCCAAAATCCGCTACAACAAAATATGCAAAATTTCTAATTTTCTAAAAATAACTATTTACTTTTAGCAAATTTATATTTTAAAATGCCACAATGATATTAAAATGTAATTTGGAAAACTTTTTTGATAACGCGATACTATAGCTTCATTGAAATAATGTTGCGAGTGTGCCTCGCGAAAAAGGCACCTCTTGGAGCCATTCACATTTTTTTCTCCAAGTTTGGGTACCTGTTGAGGGCTTATTAACGAGATATATGTCAAATGATGAATAATTTCAAGAGCTATTTGGCTCTATTTCGAATTTTGCGATACCCGAAACGGCGTAAAATCCCTAGTGAAAAAAAAACTGCAAAATTTTTAATTTTTTTAAAATTTGGTTTCACGACTATTGCACAACACAATTTGACGTTGGTTAATGTCACGCTAATTAAATACATGCCCGTCTTTTTTAACGCTTTTTGTGGAATTTTTGACTTTGAGTGCTTGCCGGCACTGCATGGAACCATTTAAGATCTTGGATTTTTTTTCCTGTTACACCATCAAGTGTTGTTAACATAATTGCATCAAAAATTATTTAAAAAGATCAGATGTTAAAAAAAATATTTTAGGTTTAAGGACAGTTTCATAAAGGCAAACGTAAAATGAGAATTGCCCATATATCTATATATATCTTAATTATAACTGATTGATTACTGATTACTGGCAATTTATAGTTTTTAGGTTTTTTGCATATATTTGTTACTGCTAAAACATTTTTTTTTTAATATTTTATTCTCTTATAGTTTTGTAATTTTTCTTTCTGCCGGATTTAAAAAAGCCATAAACCATACGGATTTAGAAAAAACGATGTAAATTTCCTATAACTATAAATAAATATTAAAAAGATTATTTAATTTATTCCAAAAGGGTTAGAAAAAAGAAATAAAATTAAAATGCAAACAAATCATATTGGAGGAAATATTTTATTTTATTTAAGTGGCTAATTAATAATTCAAAATACCTACAAATCTAATGTTACAAATTTATACGAGTAAAACACGAGTATCTAATTCCAAATCCATTTATCTATCTGTGGGTCTGTTGGTCACTTCTCTTTTTTTATAATCTTGTTTGTTAAATCAATGTTTGGTCTAAATTAAGACGTTTATGTAAATATCTTAAGCATGATGCCAACAGCTTTTAAAACATAGAAAACGAATATATAGTATTTACAACAAAAAAGGTGTTAAATCTTTAACAATTTAAAACAAACGAAAGAAGTGTAAATTTTACATGACATGTCCGTCTGTTCAAACAAATAAAAACATACTCACCTACAAACAATAGAAAGAAAAATTTATAAACTGGCGAGGGGTTTATTAAGTATGAATAATTAAATATATCTCAGGGGGGAATTTAAATTTATTTACGAATTGAAAGATATTTATTTAAAACAAAAGCCATACACTTTAAAACAAAATCTTGTTAAATTATTCAAAGTCAAAGAGAAATATTTTCCAACGATATATTTTATAATAAAAGGGGAAAAGGTCAAGATGTTTGTTTTAAGAAAAAAAAACATATTATAATAAAATTATGTAAATCTCGATGTCACATGAAGATGTTTAAAACAATAATGTATGATAACATTTGTGTTGTTAGTTTGTTTGTTTGTTGTCCCCAGCACAGATAATATTATCAAAATTTCAATATAAATAAAACAGGTGTCATATTATTTTTCTAAATATTTATTTATGAAATATGAGTTAACAGTTCTCTACTCTATACGGACCTGCTGGCTGGCAGCCAGTCAGCCACAAATAAAATAAAACAAAGATGTTGATGCCAATAGATGTTAGTCCATTAACGCTTATTGATGACACCCTTATTTATATATGAGATTTTAAATTGAAAGAATTAATTTATTTATTTATTTCTTATGGATTTACATAAATAAATTCATTATTAGAAACGCTTGTTCAGATTATAGTTATAATTTTTCAGTATTTCTAAACATTTCTATTTCGCTATAAAGTTTTGTACTTTATTTTACAGTTTTAAAATTTTTTAAATTTATTGCTTTTATTCTATTCTATTTTGTTTCGTTTTATTTTTCTTTTTATTATGAATTTGTCATTTTTAAGATCTTTTAATCGTTTTAATTTAAACTATAGGACTAGGAATAAAATATGATTAGTTAAAAGAAAAAATAAATGTTAGATTTTTATTTATATTTTATTCATATGACTTGTTATTTCTGGCATCTGTTTTATTTATTTATTTTTTTTTTTTTTTTTCTTCAATTTTGTGCAAAATTTATGCGGACAATTTTTTAAATTCTGTTTAAGTTGTCAAAGAATTTTAACACCTCTATCAAGAATTTGGCGAAATTTTTATTCATTTGGTATTCATTTTAATGTCTGACAAAAAAAATTAATAAAACAATAGTATCTCATTTAATCTGATACTCATATTAATTTTATATTATAGAACAAGTATTTTTTATTAAAAAAAAAAAAAAAAAAAAAAAGTATTTTTGATTTTAAAAATTAATAGTTTTTAATTTCTATTATCTTTAAGAATGTGTGTTTAGTTTTGGTGGAACTTGGTAGAAATTCGAATTCAGTTTAGGAAATTGGCGGCAAACTAAAATGATAAAAAACACACATTTCAATATAAAAGTTCAAATTTTTTTTTAAGGATTTAAAAAAAAAAAAAAAACTTTTAATACATTTAAAATTAGTCACGTTTTTTGTACCCTTCTTCAAACTTTCCAAATTTCACATTATTAAAAGCTCTACAATAGAATTGTGGTATCTCATAAGGAATATATATGGGCAATTCTTCAAACTCGTTTACTTTTGGGGTTACAAAAAATTTGAAATTTTTTAATGCTATTTTTACTAATATTAATCTCGCTTTAATGAAACGGAAATCACGTGAATGACAAAACTTTGTTTTCTTTTAGTTTGGAAATAATTCTGTGACTGGAGATACCTCAATAAAATTTCACATGGTCAGAGGTGAGGTATTTTCGAGTTGATTTGGAGGCACCTAGCTTCCAAATCTAGCATCATTCATTTGCTTACAAATGTATGAAAAATAGCATAATTTGGCTAGAGGAGGCCAAGTTTTTGTTAAGTTTTAAGCAAAAATATAAACTTTTTATACAAGTATTTGGTAGCTAAGAAAACGCTAGTATATGGAGATTGTTAATTTATAAAAAAAGTTAGTGAAATCTAATTTGATTGCAGAATTTCTTGAAAGATTTATAATTTAGCATTTTTGCGTTTTTTTGTTTAAATAAAATTAATATATTAAAATTAATAAAATTTAAAAGAATTGTGGTATTTTATTAAAATTTCAGTATAAACTGTATAAACTTATTCTAAAATCATATAATTAAAAACATTTCCACTTTTTTACATGAAAATACCCAAAATCCCAATCCTTACAAAACGTGTTAAAAAATGCACTTTTTCATTGAAATGATCACCCTGTTGTTGTAAGGGGCTTCCGTCAGAAAATACTTTTATAGTGAATACCTTACATATAGAGCTAAAAAATCAAAATAGTCTTAAGTCGATCCCAGCTTTGTAATTTGAGAATTTAACAAAAAAAGGAAAAAATTTTCCAAAATTGACAAAATTTGGATAGGGCTTGTGGGCTTGCCATAAGCCCCAAACTCCTCCGAATTTATTTTACACGTATTTGCATTAAGATTTCTATTAAAAACATTAAAAAAATTATAAAGCCCGGAACAAAAACACAAATTTTATCAATGAATAAATATTGCCACCTTTTTGGAAAAAAACCCAAAAAAATTTAAAACATTTTAAAGTTCCAACTTCAGACTAATACAACTTTTTAACGGATTCATATATTTGTATGATTTTTGCAGCAATATTATTTAGAATTTTATAAGGCCCGTCAAGTAAAAAAAAAAACTAAAAAATAACGAGGCTAAACTAAAAAATGAGGTAAAAATTTATTTCGACCCGAATATCTCTTAAACTAAAAGAGATAACCTACACACTCGAGTATATTTCACTATAAGTAACTCGAAAACGTTTTGCCCAATTTGTATAAATGATACACCAAAATATGCTTTAAATCATTCTAGTATCAATTTCGAAATTAGTGTCCAAAGAAATTTTTTTACATGCAAAATTTAAGATTTTTTTTCCCTAAAAATTTCTTTCATTTCTATTTACTATTCAATGATTATATAGCCGTTTTTCATCGATTTAAATATACTGTGTTCATGATAGCAACGTTTATGATTCTGTTTAATCATTTAATGATTACCCACATTCAAAATTTTAATATGGTTCACTGAATTATAATATGTATTTAAATATGTTTATATGAAATCATATTTATGAATAAATCCAATCATTTAGTCAATTCTACAACAATTTAGTTAATTACATAACCATTCATTTCATTTCATTTTACAAATTTTTTTAATTCTACAACCATTAAGCCATTAACTTTTAATGCCTTTTGAATATACATTTTTGTGTATCAGTCCAGTAGTTATAATTCTCATTTAGTTTATATATGAACAAATATAAATTGACAAGTTTTGTCTTTATTCAGTATGATGAATGTACCACATATCGTGGTACAAATTAATATAAATATGAAAATATGGGATCATATATATGATAAAATGGGACTATATATATGATGAAATTATTTCATATATATGATAAAATGGAATTATATATATGATAACATGGGATTATATATATGATAAAATGGAATTATACTTATGATGGAATTAGTTCAAATATATGATAGAATGGAATAATATATATGATAAAATGGAATTATATATATGATGAAACTAGTTCATATATATGATAACAAGGAAATATTAAATGATAAAAACATGATAAAATTTAAAGCAATACTTAAGAAAAGGTTATAAAACTTACTAAAAGTTATTAATAAGGTTATGAACCTTACTAATAAATTATAAATTTGAATCATAATAATGATTACGTACAAATATACTTATTGTAACGTGGAATCATATATTACAATCATAGTATGTTGCTCTTAGTTTATGGTCACAGGAACCATATTTTTTCTTTGCATGTATATACCCACCATCAACTTTTTCAAATTTTATGTTATATGGGAGGTGGGCGGTGGGCGGTAAAATGTTTTTGTTTCCGTGTTCACATTGGTCCTTGAACTATTTGAACACAAATATTTGAGCCAAATTTCCTCCCCTGCGTTGTCCCGTTCGAACCCTATCCTGCTTTCAATAGATAGACAGACGGACAGATGGACGGACATAGCTAGATCGACTCAGAATCTAACCAGGACCCAGAAAATATATACTTTGTGGGGTCTTAGATGATTCCTTCGACATGTTACACACGGAATGACAAAATCAATGTATCAATATACCCCATCTTTTTGATGGTGGGTATAAAAAAATAAAAATCTGCGGAAAGGAATTTCTCATTAAATTCGGTTACAAGGTATTAATGAATACTAAGCCTCTAATACACTTTTTTTTGCGATTTGTAAAATTAAGGTTATATATTAAATCATATCTCAAAAATGACTTATTTGGTTTAAAAAAATAAAAATAAAAAAATTCTAATAAAAATTGCAAGTAATTTTTACATTACTTTTCAATAATTTCAACAATGGAAACAGTTATGTATCCAAATTGAATTAGAAACCCCGTGCCGCAAAATCAGTATTTTCGTATGTTATTTATATGTATATTAAATCGCTTATATTATTTTCCCTAACTAAATCCTTAGAAACTAAAAAGACCTATCACTATATAAGCAAAATTACTTTTGCAAAAAATTCTTCATATTAATTTGAATTTAAATTTCTTGCAAAATAAATTAACTAAACCTAATACCACACCTGACCAAGAGTAGCATTCTTCGAAAGTTAGAACAATATTAAAAAAATTCTTTTCATTTTCATTTAATAAATAAAACTTTGTCATTATAATCATAATTGTAACGGACAATAGATTTAAAATATACTATTGTTTCGCAGACATAAATAACACAATAGAGAACCTTAGAACAAAAAACTTGTAGTTTCAGTCAGGTTTTGTTTTTTTATTTGCTCCTTAATCCAGCTTTATTGTTAAAAGAATTTTATTTAATTTTTTTGTTCAACGTTTTGTTATTTTTTTTAGCAAATTTAAATATATTTATATAGTTTTAAAATTTATTCGACATTTATTTTTTTAGTATTTTAATTTTATCACATTTTACCGCTGCTTAACAAAAACAAAATACTTATGATGGGCAACATACGTAATCCCAAAGTGTTTATGGTTTGCACATGATATACATTTTATTATGAAGAAAAATTTTAAATTTAAACTAGATCCAAAATTTTTGTTATTATTCATTAATTTTTTGTATTAAAATTTTAATATACATATGTATGTATGTATGTATGTATGAATGTATATATATATATATGTATGTATTTATGTATGTATTAAAAAAAACCCTGGTTAATGACCTGTTTTAAATTTATATTTATATAGAACAATTTTAGTTGTTCTATATAAAGTCAGAAAATTCCTAGCAATAATTTTCATTATAATTTATATACATATTATGTTGCTTGTCTTTTATTCATTTTTTATATAATTTAAATAAATTTACTAAGTTATTTAATTTTTTCCCAACAATAGCTTTTTTGCTTTATAAAATAATATTGCTATAAACAATAATATAAAAAAAAAGTTCAATCACCTTAAATAAATTGATCTAATATTTAGATTAATTTTTTCCAGTTTTTGATTTGATGAATTAAATTTGTCTAAAAATGTTTTGTATTTGTTAAGTTTTTAATAAGAAAACGAAAAAATTACAGTTAACTTTAGTAAGAGTTAAATATTACTCTTTAAATACAGTTAAATTTGGTAATAACTTTTTAATTTTGTTTGAATTCTTTGTCTTTTACATAAAAATATATAAATTTTGATGGATTTAATAACAAGGTCTAGGTTAGTTTTGTTTTGGTTTTTAAAAAATATGTATTTATTAAATAACACAGAGAAACACTGATTCTGCGGCAAGGGCTTTCTCAGTCAATACGGATTTACGGTATTAATAAGTACCCTGCAAAAAAGGAACTGAAAAAAAGCTGAAGAAGTTATAAATTTAACATTGTGATGTCATTGGAAGTATGTAACCCATGGTTGTTATTGGTAGGATACTCTTGTTTCATTTCATTTATTTTAAAAAAAAATTCTTTTAAAACTATATTTATAAAAATTTTTAATAAAAATTTTATTTCATCATTATTAAAAGTTAATAAAAATGCCTCAGGATTGTCTGGACGGCTGTCTGTCCAAGTAAACCTTGTGCACAAAGTACTGATCGCAATTTTTAATATAATTTGATGAAATTTGGCACATACAGCTGTGTGCAAAATAATAGTAGCGCCATATGCAACATTTTTACATTCTATAAAATGAAGATGTTTTGTTGATTTCAGGAATTTTTTTTTTTTGGATTTTATTATATATTTCCCAAATTTTATAAAAAATAATTAAATCTTAAAATTAAACATCGTAACTCAACTTAACTTAAAGAGATTAAATACACCCCCAGCAAAATTTTTTTAGGTACTAGTAAGCAGTACAAAATTATTCATGTCTGCCGATAGCGCATCTTTGATGCGCTTTGTAGTATTATATAAAAAGAAGCGAGAAATTTACATTAGGCTCATATTTTTTTTTAACGAATTATAACCTGCATCGTCTCTCGCTTACGCGGATGCAGGATAGTAAGCGATTGACTTTTCTTCTCCTAATTTTTATTTACGTTCTGCTTAGTTGGATGAAGCAATATTTTCAACTGCGTTGATTAGTTGTAATCGTGTGTTCAAAGTATTAAGAAGTAAGTTTGTGAAAGTCGGAAAAATAATATATTTAAAAACCTATTAAAATTGTAAGTAAATTTAAATATATATTTTTTTAATAATTATTTTATAATAACAAAATAAAATTATTTATTAAATTATTAAAGATTCAAATATATTTAGGGTATTCACTCGAATATTGTTTGCTCGATTAATAGAAAAATTAAAATCAAATATTGGTTCGATTAAATTAAAATCAAGAATTTCGAGTAAAAATTTATTCGAGCAAATTATGCCAATTAATCGAATAATTCGAGTAAAACAATATTTTTAATAGTTAAAGAGTTTAGCTTGAAAACAATGTTTCAAAATTTCCATAGGATGTTTAGAATCTAAAAGTGGCACCACAATTCGGAAGGTTATTAAAAAAACTGTATTTTGTAAAAAAACCGAATATAAGTCTAAATTACAGCACGTAGTTAAAGGTCGTTTTTCGATCACAAAAATTAAACAAAAATACATACGTCCCTTTAAAAAATTGTAGTGTAAAATTCCAATAATATTTTATAATTTTAATACTTAATTTGAGAAGGATAAAAAAAAATGGATTCTCCTTTTTATATTAAATGTTTTATGAGAAATAAATTGGAGGATTTTAAACTTGATTTAGAAAAACATCAACAAATTATCAGTCTGGTGTGTATGATATGAAGGTGATGGCTTGGATGAAATCAAAAATAGGAAGAAAGAAGAAATAAAATATTGAACATTTTGGGCAAAAATTATGGTTAATTTCAAAATAGAGCCAATTATAATTCTTACGCGCACATTTGGGAGAATTATATATTTTAAATTTACAATAAATTTGTCTATTAAATGGAGAAAAGTGTTTAGTTCTAACTAACTGTATATATGACTAATTTACTATACAAGTTTATAGAATTTATATTGAATTCTTTATACTTTTACACCGGTATTATTAGGAAATTAAGAGTTGCGAAACATTTTTGCACAAAATATAACTAAAACATAATCACGATAATATAATATAATATAAATAAGAGTAAGTTATCTTTAAAAACTATATACATTTGTATAATATTAAATGACTGTCTAATACTTAATTTATTTGGCTATGTCTGGCTATCAGTCATCGTATTTTGAATATAACTGGAAACCTTTCTGTAGCACATAGATTAGTATGTGTCCAAATTGAAAAGTGAAGTTATGAGACAAAATCGCTAATTATTTCAAAGTGGTTAAAAACTCAACATTAAATTGATACCGAAAGTATAAATAATCACCTTTAATTGGGTATTAGTGTAAAAACTAGTCATTTTATAGCGTTTCAAAAATGATAAAAAGCCCTTCGAACCACACTTTAGTATAAAATTTTGTTCGAATTAATACACCAAAATGGTTAGACCTATTTATTTTACTATCAATGAATAATAATCAAATAATCAAAAAAGACAAATATTCATAAATATTTAGGAAAATTTTAATTATATATTATTTTCGAAAGACTATTTCTTGTTTTAAGCTATATTTTTGATTTATTTTTTAATAATCATTGAAAAAACCAGTAAAATTTTAAGGTATAATTTACTCGAATAACTCGAGTAACTTAAAAGTTTTGCTCGATTATTCGAGTAAATTAAAAACTGCATTTTCGAGTTATTTGATTATTCGAACAATGAAAAAGTCGAGTAAAATGAATACTCTAAATATATTGTTTATCGTTTTCTTTATAATATACATGAAATGACATGTTTTGTAACGTATTTTATGTTTTATTTTTTTAAATTCTTAGTTTGACTTTTTTTTTGAGAATTTTTGTGATTATTTTTTTTTTTTAATTCTTAATTATTTATTTTTTTGCAGATTCAAAAATTAAGGAATATCCCAATAAAAAAGGCTTTGATTCAATTTATTTGAACAGATTTAATAAATTTCTGATTTTTGTTATTCAAACATTTTATTATAAAATAAAACAAATAAATAAAAAAATTATAAATGCGTTATTTTAATTCAAAAGCATGATTTCATAGCTTCTAGGATCTCTTAAAGATTCACATAAAAGAGGCATGATTTCATCGTATCTATGATGCTTTAATAATGTGCATAATAGAGACATGTATAAACCAAATACGTAGCGCAGCAAAGAGCCCTACCAAGTGGGACATCAAGAATAAAAATCATGCCTTCTTGAAGCAGGTTGGTAAGGGAGAGTTCTCTAATCTCTCCCTTACAAACCTGCTTCTAGGTATGCACCAATTTTTGCTGAGCCAGAAATTAACTGTGCAAAATAATAGTAGCATCGATAAAAAAAAAACCTGTACAGACAAAACTACGTGTTTAAGTTTTTCTTTTTTTGGCATATTTTCTTTATACATATTAATATTTTGTGGAATAGCCCTTATTGGCTTTGACAGCGGCACAGCGTTGGGCACTAAGTCCACTAATAACCCCTGGTCCTCTCGATGGGAATATTTTTCCAAGCTGACTGCACTGGCGTCCACAATTCCTGCAAATTTTCTGGTTTCTTTTTAAAAAAGAGCATATTTGACATCTCCCCAAAGATTTTCAATGTAGATCAGATATGGTGACTGAGTCAGTTACTCCAAAACATCACTTTTATTTTCGGAAAACCATTTCTTTTTTTTTTTTGTCAATTCACTGGTTTCTTATGAAAAATTTCCGGCTAAAACACTCATTTCAGTGGCATATTCTTCTCTGAATAAGACAACATGACTGTTCTTACTATTTCCACCAGTAATGTCAGATGGAGGGAATTTTCCCTTTTTGAGGGAATTTTTATGGCAAATTTTAGCCGAAGGGAAAAAAGAAGGGAATTTAATTTATGTCAAAAATAAAGGGAATTTTTAAAACGTATAAATTTATTAAAAAAAAAATTACAAACATTTTAAATAAATTAGAAAAAAGTGCTATATTATCATACACACTCATTTAAAAATAGAAATCTTAAATTGCCGAATGGATATTTTCAGTGTTCTCGTTCATTGTTTAAAATATTTTTTATATATTTTTTATTGAATTACAAACAAAAACTACATTTATGTAAATTTCAATGCATTTTTACCAAATATTTATAAATTTTCGTTAAAAATGCAGATTACCATAAAAAAAAAAAAAAACTAAAAAAGTCATGATTTAAAAATTGTATTGTCATTGAAGGGAGGTACTTAGTGATGAAAAAGTTATTTTTTTAACATCATTGGTAGGATGTTATTCTTTTATACTTCTTGTTCATTGCTTTTGAAAAATTCAGTTTTTGTCCTATTAAATAATAATAAAAATGCTTTAAAATTTGTAAAATTTTAATTTTGTTAGAAATAGTAACCATTTTTTCCTGCTAAAAATTTATTTATTTAAAATTTTTTTGGAAGTAATTATTAAGAATATTTAAAAAAGTTAAAAATATGCACTTTGTTCAACTTTTGAAATTGTGAAACTGTTCTTCCAAAGGTTCATCGTTTTTTGTTGGGTTTTAAAGAGGAGGGAAAAATGGAGGGAAAATTTTTTCTAAAAAAAGGGAAAAAAGGGAATTTTTCAACTAAAGAGAGGGATTTTCTTAAATTTTATCTGGCATCACTGATTTCCACATACATTGGGGCATCCATGTTACCTCTTATCAAGAAATAGTTTACGCATCAACTTTCAGCTATAAGTCCTCTTTTGCCTTAGTGGACGTCACAAATGTGTTTGGGTTAACCATTCGCTATGTACGCGTAGAGTCACTTGGAAGATTTTTTTACTTGCGAGTTCGTGTTTCTTGGTTTGGATTATATTTTTTGAAATTTTCAATAACTGCGGGATTACAATTCACAAAATTTTCGCAGAAATTTGTGTGTTTTACCTTCAGAAAGTATTTTTACCAAAAAGGTACAAGTGCTAGGAATACACTGTTTACCGCCACACAGTGGTCCCAAAACCAAATTTTTTGGAAATAATTCTGTAACTTTAAAACAACTGGATGTATTCAAATGAAATTTCACAAGGTCAATCCTGAGGTGTATGCCAACTGATTTGGAAAGGTTCTTAGCGAGTCTGGATGACAGGGGGTGGACCTCCAAAGTTGGTCACCTCGGGTATGAAAATTTTTAAAAAAATCGCCAAAATTTGATTTATGATTTGACTGAAAAAAATTTTTGCACATAAATAGTCCTTATAATTCTCTATAAAAAATACCCACACATTTGCGGGTTATCTCATTTACTTTAAGAGATATTTGGACCTAAGTAAAATTTTGACCCATTTTTGGACGTTTTTTTCAAGTTTTTTGAACTTGGCGGGCTCAATTTGAGTCCTACAATTATAAAATATTCTCGGAATTCTGTGTATAAAATTCTAAACATTTTTCATGCAAGGATCATATACCTGTGTGGTTTAGATAAAAAGTTATATTATTTTGAAGTAGAAAATATGAAATAAATTGTGATTTTTTTTCAAAAAGGTAACATTTTTTCATTTTAAAATCCATTATTTTCCTATGGACCATACATTATTCATGTTTCTAAAAGAATACTTAACATATATGCACGTAAAACAAATCCGAGGGCAATTGGGGTGACAGTCTCCCCGCTAGCCCTATCAGAATTTCGTTAATTTTAATTTTTGTGTTTTTAGTTTTTTGTGGAGCACAAAAAATGTAAAAGCTGATATTAAAATAAAAATATCTTGGAAACATACCTCAATATGTAAGCTAAACACACAAAAAATATTTAATAAGCCACGCCTCCTATAACGACAGGGTGACCATTTTACTGAAAAAAAAGTCAATTTTTGAAGCAAGTTTTCCCCGAAGTGTAATTTTTGTATTTCGGAGTAAGAAAATGGGACTCCTGGAAGTTTATGGACCTATTATTCTCACAAAAATTGGCACTGTAGTTTCTACTTATATAAAACTTATTTGTGTAAAATATTAACTTTATACCAACATATGTATGGAATATATGCGCGTTAAAGTGATTTTCGGAATAGGGGTTTATATAGGAGCTATAGACAATTATAGGCCGATCCTCATAAAATTTGGCACAAAGATTTATATTTATATAGAACTTGCTTGTGCCGAATTTTATCCAAATATCGCAATAAATAAGACATTTCTTGTCGTTAAACGCATATTCCGGGAGGATATTTGTATTGGGGCTAGGTAAAATAATGGAACGATCATAACCAGTTTCAAAAGAGTTTGTCCTTGTGCTAATAAAAGATCGTGTGCTAAAATTCATTGACTTATATTTAATATTACTACCTGTAGTTTAATTACAAGGTTTACATTGACAGACAGATGGACGTACATCTTTAAATCGACTCAGGAAGTGATTCTAAGTCCAATGGTTTTTTCTATGCGTTATAAACATCAACACAAATGCATAATACCCCAACCACCTATGGTGGTGTAAGATATAATAAAAGAGGTTGCACCATATATTAAAGCATCTCGAAAATTACTTATCTGATTTGAGTGAAAAAATTATCCTAAAATTAGAATTAAAATTGTCTACAAGTTATTTAAACAATATTTTTTAATACGCTCAACAGTTATGAGGATTTAGGCCTATTTTCTGGAAAAAAAAAAACTTTTTTTAATTATAACCAACACTCAGGGGATATCCCTATGAATGCAGTGCATGGTGTTGATATTAGGAAATATAATTTAATTGTTCGATGTTGTATTCTTCTGGGAAAATATGGACTGGAAGTACATTCCACATGCAGATGGTTCGACCAAAGAAAGAGTTTTCCATATAGTTGGTATGGACGTATTATCGTCTCCAATGAGATCCAGTGCTATCCTTTGAACACGATCCAATAATTCCAAACTTGATTTGCCAAGACGGCCGTATATAGGTGGTATATATACGGAGTAGATCAAACTGAGTAGAAAAATGTCTGACAACGTCTCAAAAACCCCAAGCATTTGAAAGAATTACATATGATTCCATCTGACGTCACGCTGTACCCTTATACCCAAAATCACAAGGGAGTCTGTTTATCCCAAATTGACATCGTTTATATGGAGGCGTAATAGGGAAGAATTATCAAGTCTATTGTCTTAAGAACATTAAAATTAACTCTATTAGAATCACCCTATTCCGAAATTAAAGTCAGGTCACGATTGAGAAAGTCATCCATATTGGCTCTAGCGAAACGAACCTCGGAGAGCCCATGTCTATGGTCAAATGAATATGAGTGACATATGTTGCTATAGTCAGCAAATTCATAAAAATTAGTTTACAGGTTCAGTACTTATCTGCCGTCGATTTTTTTATTTTTTTTTATTTGTCAGTCTGTGTAATTTTTCTAATAGTAGCAGCAAATAAATGAAATAAAATGAAAATATTATAAAAATTTAAATTCTTCTAATATTTCTAAGAAATATGTAATTTAATTAACGGCAATAAATTTTTTTTATTTAATTGGTTTTACTTTTCCAAACTATATATTTAAGTTTACGGTTAAGACCTCCCATCAACAAAACCAAATATCAACCATTAATTTCTCTTTAGAAAATATCAATTGCTTAACATGACTTTAATAAACTTATTATTTTAATCATATCAAAATTATTAAAAACCAAAGCTGCTATGAAACAAATTTTTATTAATGACTTTATTAGGAGAAAACTATATTTAATTTTATCAATCATAGCGTGCATGTATCTAGTATTTAACTACTTAAATTAATGAAATAATCATACAACAATGGCAATTTCTTAGAAAAGAATTTGTATTAACTACTCTTTTTAATAAACATTTTTCTATTCGCAAACAATCATAATTTTCTATGATGAAAACTAAAAAAAGAAAAAAAACTACACATTTAAGCAAATTGACAAACCGAAAGAAATGCCTCTGAACAAACCGCAGAAACACCCAAATCTAACAACAAGCCTCAATGGAATAGTAAATATGAAATGTAGTTATAGATTTTCCACTCAATCTTGGCTACTATACAGGTTTATGGACAACATGACAATGATGAACGGCTGGCCACAACTGAAATCATTAAGACAATGATTAAAATACCATAATATTGACTACAGCTACTTACTCACTTACTATTGGGAAAAATAAATGAAAAAAATAGCAGCATCGACAACAACCTCATACGAAACACGAGTTTATTTAAAGAAAAACATCAAGAAAATGTTGTATGTCATTCAATCAACATGTGACTGTGGCAAACAACAGCAGCAGCAGTTAAAACAAGTAGATATACTAACAAGTTGCAAGATAAAGTTATTAAAAATAAACAATTGACAATGAACAATATAATGAAAACACAACAACAGTAAAAGAGGCAACAAAAAACAAAACAACTTCAAGTACAAATAAAATGGTTAAAAACAATTTCATAATGACAATAATTGGCCACAATAAGTTGCAGCAAGAAAAACAAACAAAAAGTTTTTGCAAGTAACTCAAATATTATGGGATAATCGACGATGGTTATATAATGCGCTACATATTCAATCCTTTTGGATCTTTTAAATACATACTAGATTGACATTCTCATTTAATCCATTACTGCGTTAGAGGACTTGTGGGACCACTACATTGTCCAGATATAAACTTTTAGCTTTATTTATTTAGAAAAAAGAAATTGTAGTGCCAAAGTAAAAAAAACGAAAAATGAAGCAGTAATCCCTAACTCCCATGAGCACTGTTACAATATTAATGTCTTCAGAAAAATAATAACATAAGATGTTATAAATCTTCTAATGATTCTAATTTCATGACGTTAATAAGAATAATATTTTTAAATATTCCAATTAAAAAGCATCAAAAACTAATTTTGCTGAAATAGTTAGCTCATTAGTACATCAAAAACAATATTTTTTTTAAAGTTTTGAGGTTATTTTTTAGACAAAACCTAAGTCCGTCCGGTTGTCCATGCAGTTAATAATTATGTACACAAGTTAATAACACTGGTCGACAAAAAAATTCTCCCAAAGATGAATGGTTGGACTTGATATATTTTGATGTGCTAAACATGAATCTGTTATCTGTTTTTTCCCATAAGGTGTGGATTTTTTTATGTAATAGCAAGGCCATTACTCTAGTATATTTCCTCATAACTCAATAACGGTATGTACGATTGAAGAGTTTACCAGGATTGATTGGAATTGCATTTACCACATGTCATCTGTAAATGATCAATTGGCTTTTTTGGAGCGAAACATTGCAACTTTGTTTAATATAGTTGTACCTCTTCAATCAAAAAAAGTTAGCAGCCGTCAAAAACCTTGGTTTACAATGGAAATCAAGCGCCTTATAGTAGATAGAGACTATGCCTACTCCAGATGGAAGCGTTACAGAACAAGTGACCTATACAACGTCTTTCGCACAGCTAGGAAAAAAGTAACAAACATAATTAAAGCCGCAAAGACTAAATAATTTTCTGAAAAATTTACTAATTTAGTAGACACAAAGAACACTTGGAAAACTATTAAGGAAATTGGTATAGGAAATAACAAAAAGCAGCAATGTAATAGTGGTATAGCAGATCCAAATAAATTAAATAGGAGTTTCGTAAATAAGCGGACCATACATACTATACCAATCATCGTGTCGAGAATCATCCTCAAAGTATGTTCAACTTTGAGTGCGTAAGTCAACTGGATGTACTAAAAAGCTGTCTGACTATAAAGTCTAATGCCACTGGTGTTGATGACATTCATCCGACCTTCTTCAAAATCCTTCTACCATCACTTCTACCATTAATCACCTTTATTTTTAACAAAATTATTATGACAAGCATTTACCCACTAAGATAGAAGCAAGCTAAAATACTTCCAATACCAAAATCGTCCACTGAATATCGGCCCATAGCTATACTACCATATCTGTCAAAAGCATTTGAGAAACTTCTACACAAACAAATATCTCAGTATCTATGTAATAATAATCTTTTAACTGATAAGCAATCTGGTTTTCGAGCGAAACATGTGATGTAGCCGAGGATATTAGACATGAAGTTGATAATGGACGTGTTGTGTTACTGGTGTTACTAGATCATTCAAAAGCCTTTGATACCGTAGATCATTTATTGATTCAAAAACTTAAAAAATTTATGCATTTCTCCTTCACTTCCTGTAAACTAATTGCGTCATATCTTGAAAATAGAATACAACGCGTTGAAATTAATGCCTCAACAACATCACATTTTCTTCCACTTATTAGGGGTGTACCACAGGGATCCATTCTTGGACCTCTTCTTTTTTCAATTTACGCAAATGATCTTCCTGAACAACTACTTTACTGTAACATAAGAATGTACGCTGATGATGTCCAGCTATATATTAGTAACAAAAATGAAAACTTTGAAGAATGTGTAGCAAAACTAAATGAGGACTTAGAACGAGTTTCGATATGGGTAAATATAAACGGGCTAAGTTTAAATCCCACAAAAACCAAATGCTTAGCAATATGTAAAAGATCACAAAAAAATATTGACTCATTTAACATATGCATTAATAATCAGCGAATTGAAATTGTAAGCAAGGCAAAAAATCTTGGCGTAATTTTTAACGACACTCTAACCTGGTCAGACCATGTACTACAATCTTGTGGTAAAACTTACTCGATGTTAAGAACTCTGTGGTCCACACAATATTATACACCAATCAAAATAAGATTGCTAATTGCAAAAACGTATTTAATACCGACATTAACCTATGGCTGTGAGGTTTTTGCGAGTTGTGATACAACAAGCTAATTAAAGCTAAAATCTACCTATAACAACATTGCAAGATACGTTTTTGGACTCCGAAAAACTGACTCAAATGGTAACTACCAGAGTATTACGGCTTACTCTAAGAAAATATATGGGGTGATTATTGAGAACTTGCTGAAAATACGAGTCCTAACATTTCTTCACAGAATTATTACAACTCGTGAGCCATACCATCTGTTTAATCGACTTAGATTTAGTACACTCGAAGAAAAAACAAAAATCTGATTCAATTTAGACACCATACATTAATATCGGAGTGGCAATTCTTCATTAACGCTATACGTCTTTGGAACAATGTTCCTCCATCACTAAAAGTTATCAGCAACGCATTACAATTTAAGAGAAAATTATTCGAATACTTTTCATAACAAATTTTTATTTTGAATTTTTATTAACATACCAAAAAATTTATATTACTTTAAAACAAAATTTAAATTACTTTAAAAAGAAAATTCACATACTTAATTAACAATTTATGTTTTTTTTATTTTTTTGATGTATTTTTATGTATTTATGTATTTTTTTTTTTAATTTAATTTAATGTTTCTTTGTTTAAAAGTTTCTTGTATTAAATGTATCCATGTTTCACTGTAAATAATAACATCATAAGATTTCTACTTTTTAAGACGAAAGTTTTGTTGTAGAAGTTACAAATAAAAAATAAATAAATAATTGAATAAATGATACACCAAAAGATGCGAACTAAAAATATCTTCAAGTCACCTTAACTCATTTTTGTATGTGCTAAATAGTTTCGGAATTATTTTGAAATAAGTGTCCAAAAAATTCATGCAAAATTTTAGATTTTTTTGTTACAAAAATTTTCTTTGATAAATAAAAACGTCAAAAATTTTTCAGTTTATTATCTTTATTATCTTTAAAGACAGTAAAGCTGCATATAAAATAAGGAATGTATCTTTCAAATTGATAGACAAATCTTGATTTGATTCACAGTTGAGTATGTATACATGGTATACATACAATTGAGTAGAAATAGAGTGGTGAGCAAAAAAAAAAAAAAAATGTCTCTAAACAAAAGTAGGTGGACTAAATGGATTTTGAAGAGTTAAACAAGAATCTGCCTTCACTTTTTTCTATCACGTACTGATTTTTTTTATGGGCATGACTAATATCATCACCTCATTCAGCTATCAAACTTAAAAAAACTCGAGAATGGTTTGTCCAATTTAGACTATAACTCAAGATCCGTTTACACGATTTTGATAAATAATACACCAAATGCATACGAAATTTGTCTTTGAGGTATGTCAACAATATTTTTTATTCGCTCAAGAATTTCAGAGTTATGGATCAAAATTTTCATGATTTTTGAAAAAAAAATTATTTAATTTTTGTGCTACTAATTACCGAATAACTACGGAAATATTAACTGAATACAAAATTATGTAAACTCAGCTCAAAGACAATTTAAATCGCTATGTTTTTGAGTTTCATTTATCTTAATTGGACACACTGTTCTCGAGATATACAAGTGGGACTGTATTAAGGCGGGGTCATAGTAGTCATGCCCATACAAAAAATTAATACGTAATAGAAAAAAAGTGAAATCTGATTCTAATTTAGCACGTTAAATTCCATCTAATGCACCTATTTTATTATTTAAGACCGACAATTTTTTTTATTTTTTTCACCACTAGTTTATCTCCAATTAACTTTAGGTATGCAAGGGTATTTTAACTAAACTGTGAATGAAAACAAGATTTGTGCATCAATTTTGATGATACGTAGCTTTATTTACTCGTACTTTTACCAGCTTTGAGATAAAGATGATAAACTGGAACATTTTTAATGTTTTTAGTAAAAAAAAAAAAAAAAACAACTTATTACAAATTCTTAAACTGCATTCCGTTTGCCGATTCGTGCTTTGGGATTTGAGAAAATATAGACTAAAGTCAAAAGCCCTTGTAAATCCAACATATCAGGCGTGGTTTCAGTCCCCACGATTTACCTATGAGTTTCTGGCATGTGTACTTAGTTGCATAAGCTTTCTTTACTCTTTCCCTTAGGTTTGGTAACCATTTTAATTTTCGGTCGAAAATTATACCTAGAAATTTCGCCACACTTGAAAGATGTAGAGTTCTTCCTCCAAGTTTTGGGTAGTTAAAAGAAGGTGTTCTTCTCCTTGTAAAGAGAACCATCACTGTTTTCAATGGGTTAATGCCAAGTCCGCACCCTGTAGCCCATTCATGCAGTTTCCCCAAAGCGCATTCCATCACCTCAGCAAGTGTATTCGGAAATTTACCTCTTATCAATATAACAACATCGTCTGCATATGCGATTATTCCAATACCTATTTTATTCAGCTCCACTAGTATTTGGTTCAGTACAAGAATCGATAGTGTAGGTGAAATTGCACCTCCTTGAGGTGTTCCCCTCGTGGCGATTGCCTCTATAACATTACCTCCTAACTAAACCTGAATTAGTCGCTGTGTAAGAACCTTCATTAACCGTGAATTTACCTTTTCGTCACATTTACTGGCATTAAGTGCTACTTTTATTGCCTCGAACTTGATATTTGTTGAACGCTCCCTCTAAGGTGCCCGGCAAAACTATAAGATCACTTTTCATTGCACCGTGTATTAAAAAGCACAAGGGGTATTTAATGGTAATACTAGCTAAAATATTTATTACTAAAAGGTGTTCCTTTATACACCTTTTGGTATCATTTATTTGACATTTGATCTTTTTATATCCACCATCAAAAAGATGGGGGGTATATTGATTTTGTCATTCCTTGTGTAACATGTCGAAGGAATCATCTAAGACCCCACCAATTTGGCACAAATGTTTGTCTTATATAAGGTTTGTTTGGGATTGAAAATTGGCAAAATCAGTTAATAAACAAAAAAAGTTATGAGCTAAAAACTAGAAACACGGGGTGTCCGTTTTATACTTTTCTGCTGATATATTTTCAACAAAAGCATGTACGACAATCAAATTTTGTATGTATAGTTCGGGGATCGATACAAACTCGGACACGAAAAATTGGCGTGCTCCACCCACTTTACCGCCCACTTCCCATATAAGGTGAAAATCAACGAAATTGTGTTCAAATAGTTCAAGGACCAATGTAAACTCGGAAACAAAAAATAAGCGTGGTCCGCCCACTTTACTGCCCACTTTACCGCCCCCTCCCATATAACGTAGAATTTGAAAAAGTTGATGGTGGGTATATAGATTCGGTCGGGCCAAATATAACATTCGCGCTTGTTATAGATAAAAGTGTTGAAAATGTGAACTTTCCAGTGAGTCAAAATGATAAGGTCAGTTCATTTTTGTTCCAGTAAAGTCACCTCTTGCACTTTTTAATACACGGTGCAATGAAAAGTGACCTTATAGTTTCGCCAGTCACCTTAGAAAGCATGAAAGTGCGTATTCCCCATGGTATACATGGTATACTGATTTTCCTTTAATATAGGCATGTTGATCAGGTGAGAATGTCATTTCCTTCATTCTTTCTCTAATATAAACATCCAAGATTTTCTCAAGAGTCTTTAAAAGAAAGGAAGATAAGCTAATGGGCCTGTAATCCTTTGGCTCACTATGTTGTATTTTCCCTACCTTCAGTATAAAAATTACCTTAACTCTACGCCAGCTTACTGGGACATAGGAATAGTTAATGCAAGCGTTATAGAGGTTCTCTAGTATACCTGCTACAATAGAACTTGATTCTTGTAACATGATTGGGCATATACTATCTAATCCAGGTGATTTTTTAAGGTCCAAAAGTACCAATAGATTTTCTCCTTTGTTATAATGCTGTGGTTCAGTACAGAGTTACGAAGTCCATGATCTATACCTAAGTGAGTGTCATTCACTGTATTCAGCTTGCAACCCGGAAAATGCTTCTTGAATAATGCTTCTAATATTTCGCTAGCTGATTTTGTCCATGATCCATCAGCTCTTTTAAATATAAGAAAAAAAAATAAATTTTGTATAGATTTTTCAATTAAAGAAATTCATTCGTATTTTAAAAAGCAAAACATAACGTTTTTATCTACTTATAATAGTTCCATATATATTTGATATATTAACGTAATCACAAATTAGAACAGATGTAGTACAAGGCCTTGGTCTTTATCATATGCTATATATTTTTCTATTAAATAACTTATTTTTCTCCTTATATTGCATACTTAAATAAAAATTTAAATTAAAAAAAAAAGATTTGTAGAGTACATATTACAATTAAAATACTTAGAAGAACTCATGATTGACTAGTCAATAGTAAGTATATGATTGTAGGTGAACTGGCAAATCTTAATATTTGCTGCCAGTTTTTACCACTAACAGGCAGGTTCGTGTAGGATTATTTTATCCAACATAATAAACCAATAAGAAAAACAAACATTCAACAGGACGGACATACTGACAGACAGACAAACAAACAACACTTTAATTGGTTCAAACAATGGTAATTGTAATGGAAATTCAATTAAATGTTATTGCTGTAATTACACACAGATAAAACAACAAACACTCTACAACAAATAAATAAAGTAACTATTTCTTTTAAATTACTTTAAGAAATAATAAAAATTTATTTGGTGAAACAATTGATTTTATTGATTTAAAGCAGAGTTACATATGTTTCTTAAATACAAAACATAACTTTATAAATTATATGGAATTTAATTAATTTTTTTTTTTTTTTTTATTTTTCTTATATCTTACAGATTTATACTGAATGAATATCAACTTGTATTTAGTTTGGATTTGGTTGTGGTTATATATGAATAAATGGTTTTTATTGCAACTAGCTTAAATGTTTGATGGAAAAAGAATTAAATATAAATTGAATAGAATAGAGCAAAAAAATAAAAAAAAGTAGTAATAAATTATAGCAAGGAAAACTGGAGGAATGATGAAAAAAACAATATTAACCGTAATAAAAGATGTGCAACAGACGGTTAGTCAAGCAAACAACTGCCATAAAAAAATATTAATTTTTTTCTTTAGCAAAAAAAATAAAAATAAATAAAAGTTTCCAACAAGTGCACAGAGAACATCAGAACAAACACATCACAAATGATCTAACGAAATAAAATTATTAGGCGGCATTTTCTTCGTAAGAATAAGCAACAACTCTGGTAAATCTAAGTAAAACTTTAAATCGCGTGCCAAACACTCTATTTAAACACATACGATTACAACAACAAAAATACCAACAACAACAACACCAGTAAACAACATTAAACACACCACAAACAACACAAACCCCATTTTATAATCATCATAAAGATTTACATCATTCTTATTCAACAAATTTTTAACTTAATAAACCTAATGGGAAATTTTTTTAAATGAAAATACTGAGAGGTATTCGAAAAGTCCCTTATGGATAGATAAAAAAAATTATATATAACACAGAGTTACAAAATGAGAAAAAAAATTCTGCGGCACGGGGTTTCTCAGTCAATTCGGATAAACGGTGTTAATATGTACTAAGCTTCTAATCCATTTTTTTAAATTGACTCTAGCACTATATATTGAAGCATATCTCGAAAACAACTTGTCTGATTTTCTTTAAGAAATATCAAAAAATTATAATCAAAATTATTTTCAAGTCGTTCCTACATTACTTTTTAATACGGTCAACAGTTATGCCGATATGAAGCCTATCTTTTGAGAAAAAATGAAATTTTATACAAAATTTCAAGAAAAAGAATTTTAAAATATCATAAATATTCGAAAGGGTCAGAAATTAAATTTTTTTATTATTTATGTATAGTGATAAATTTTGTGCAAATAAAACAAGACAAATTTCAATAAAATCAATGTATAAGTTTTGATTTTATTCACAAATTAGTGAAAATATTCATTTACAGGTTATATAGTATGTTGCTGTCTAATCGTCACAGGGACTGATACCTACTCCATATTAAAGTCTATAAATGATTTATGAGGGTTTAAATAAAACTATCTATGTATATAAATTTATATAAAATTATCAATGTAGAACTTCTTTCTGATTCCTAATTGTTTAAATGAATTTTGCAACTAAGGTTTATATAGAAAGCGATTAGCAAAAATTTGTAATATGATTTCTGTTTATTAGAATTTTATATCGACACAAAACTTATGGTAATCATGTAGAGCCTTTATGGAAGCTACGCAAACGAAGTAACTAAATGTAAGTAGTAGAAGTCCATAAAATAAAAGAACATGACTCATAAAATGTATCTTAAAAATTTCAAATTTATTGGGGTAAAAGGGGTCGAAAATGGCGCTTAATTCAGTGGTAGGGCATATCAATATTTAGTTTTATTTTACCTTTTATATTAATTGAAAAGTAAAAAAAAGTTTATTTTTGGAACTTTAATATTTTTATCTTGAGAGAATTCCGATGTCCATTCTTCCGTTCGTGAGTTTGTTAATTTTTAAAAATTTTCCATTTCAAAAGCGTTTATTTTTGGACTCAATTAAAACATTGCCCTTAAATTTCCTTTGTTGGATAGATAATTTCTTTCTTACAGGTAACACAAAGGGACCTCTTAGCACCCAAATGAGCCGTAATTAGTTTTATTTGGCGGCAACCAGAAGAACCTAACATAGATAATTTCTTTCTTTAACTAATTACAAAGAAATGTAATAAAATCTGCCGAAAATATTAGACTATATATGGATTAAACATGAACAAATTGCAAAATTGACATAGTTGAAATATCAAATTCATATAATTCGAAAGATATACATATGAGATAAATAATTCTTGCATCAAGAGCTATAAGGTGATATAAAAATCTTTGAAATCGGCTAAGGAACAAAAATGTGGCTAGTGATTAACCCTAGGATGACTGTCTTGGTCTGGCCTGAGCAAATTTGACTTTGAAGTTCAATAGCTTTTATTTTAAGTAAAAAATAAAAAAAAAATAAATATGAACATGATATCTATAACTGATACCTACTAAATTGAATGAAATCAATTTTAAGTCGATTGGAGTACGTTAACTAGGAAAAGTTCGGGTTTAAAGAGAATGTACGCTAAGTTGACCTCTTGGTCTGGATAGACCACAATGTGTTTTCTCTTCGTAAACATGATTCTTTTTATTCGTGTATGTACAATCATTATATAAATAATCATGATATCTTTTTGAAAGTATATGATGCCTGAATGAAACAGAATTTACCCAACTTTATGAGTAAATGATCTGCATCCAGGAACGAAAATTAAGTTACAGAAAAATTATCTTTTCGTTAAAAAAAAAATTACTTCTTGATGCAAAATTATGTAGAGACGGACGCTATTAAAAGCTATAAAATAGTCTTTCCAGATTTTAGTGTATTACAGTAACTGAAAACAAAGAGGATAAATAGAAAATGATGTCTTTGAAATCATCACAACTAACATTTCCATACAGTGATAATGGGGGTGATGAAACCTTACGTTCGGAAAATACTGAACATTCTGTATGTAAATCTGGTATCCAAATGTTCTTGGAACCACTTAAAACTCTCATAATAGTATAACGAAAAATTACCAACCCCACAAAAATGTAATAGGTTTAGTCGATCAAAGATTATATAACCACGATATTTAAAAGGCGAAAATGTCAATCAGATGCTTCACCTCATTGCTATTTTTTCCGATCTGGCAATTCAAACACTTAACCTAAGCATCAATAATTTAGAAAATCAGCTAACTTAGAGGATATTTGGGTAATTCTCATTAAAAACGTGGTGTCATCATATAAATGACAAATGTTGTAAATTTGTACATGAATAAATAGCTCCAAGGCACATTTATTTATCAGGTCAATTAATCAGCTTTTTTTTTTTTTTTTTTTGCTTTATTTTGAGCAAATTACAAATAAAAATTTGCTTAAAATTGCACATGTTAAACTATTAGTTTTTAGTAATATACATAAGAAATGTTCTTAATTTATGTAATATAATACAAAAAACACTTTGAGCCGACAAATAAGTTGCCGCCGATATGATCTTGTAAAAGTCGCCGCCGCCGACCAAAATAGGAAACGCAGCCGCCGACAATTTTGCGTCGACTTGGTTTTCTGATGCTTACTTTACTTCATAGTATAATTAAAAAGTATACTCGTAAAAACAGCTGTTTTACAATTTTTTCATTGATATACCTCGCGGAACTGCCAAATTTTTTTTTTGTATTCCTATGCAAAATTTTTTTTCGAGTTTTTTTTTACTCTTCCTCTCCTTTATTCTCTAATTTTCTGTTCATAGCATTTTGACATTATGTGCAGTAGTTTTACACTAACAAAATACAAAGCACTTTCTAATTACACTATGACTTCTTATTATTTTTGCAAATTCGCTTTATTTCTAATCAGATGATTTTGACACAACTCTACCAGCAAACCATTTAAATAGTGCCTGTTGTTTTTGTATTGTTGTATTTGTTGTAGAACTGACTTTACCTGATAAATAAATGTACCTTGAATAGCTCTATTCTTATCTTGAACGTCCATGTTTAAAAAAATATATATTCCCCAGAATTAGCTAAATATGACACAAAAATATAGTAGATATATTATACAAAGACAAATTATTTCCTTAGACTATAAAATTATAAAAAATAAGTCGCAATTTAATACCGAAAATTAATCTCAAAATAATTCTTCGATATAAAAAATGCGACATTACTATCAATCTACGATATTGTTAATAAAGGAACTCATATGTTTGCTATGATTGTCAAGAAGAGTAATATTAGATAAACATTATTTTTAATAAAAATAACAATATCTATCCACTTTCTATGCATATTATTATTTATAATTATATGAGCTTTTTCATCTTTTTTGTTTTTATTGCAATAGTAGTTATTATAAGTTTAGCGAATCATTTCCACTTTATATTAAGATATATAACTTATATTAACTACTATTCACAAAATCAAAATAAAACTGCTACTATAAATAGTTCCTATGGCCAACGTTCTACCTATAACTTAGAGGATAACTTATTGCTCAGAGGTACCCTAATTTGAGCCACCATAGCTCCGCTCCTGAGATGTTTGTTTTATACTCCTTCCAAACTTAAAATTTTAATCTATTCTACTATACCTGTGAGAAATTCAACCAGCCGATTAAAAGTTATAGATATTTTCCAAGATATTCGATTCTTTGTAATGTTTGATAAAGCAGTAAAGAACAAGTAAGAAAGATATAGTCGGTCAAGCCCAACCATATGATACTCTACATCATTGAATATGTGTACCAAAATTCATGGAAGGTTTTTTGTGGACCTATACATGTGTTATATATAAAATAAAACATAACAGTTATATGAATTTTTGCACTCGTTAAACCCCTATTCCGAGAAAACACTTATATAAGGACTAGGTGAAAAAGTAGACCGATCATAACTAATTACAATAGGCTTTTTCCAAATTTCATTAATTTATATTAAAAATTGTGATCTTTAATTTGATTAAAACGCTTATATGGACGGACAGACGGACGGACAGTCATCGTTAAATCGACACAGAAAGTGATTCTAAGCGGATTGGTATAAATTAAGGTGGGTTTTAGAGCAATATTTTTGGGTGTTACAAACATCAACAAAAACGTATTTATGTAGGTGTAGGGTATACAAAAGTCTGTATTTAAGATGTTTTTTTTTACCCACCATCAAAAAGATATTGGGTATATTGATTTTGTCTTTCCGTGTGTAACATATCGAAAAAAATCATTTATGATTTTTTCTGGGTCCTGGTTAGATTCTGAGTCGATCTAGCTATGTCCGTCCGTCCGTCTGTCTGTTGAAAGCAGGATAGTGCTCGAACAGGAAAGTTATGAGCTAAAGCCTAGAAACACAGGGTGTCCGTAGTTTTATTTTATACTTTTCCGCTGATATCTCTTAAACAAAAGCTCGTACGACAACGAAATTTTGCAAAAATAGTTCGAGAGTCGATATAAACTTGAAATCAAAAAATGAGAGTGATCCGCCCACTTAACCGCTCACCTCCCATATAAGGTGAAACGTCAACGAAATTTTGTACAAATAGTTCAAGGACCAATGTAAAATCGGAAACAAAAATGGGCGTGCTCCGCCCACCTCTCATATAACGTAAAATTTGAAAAAGTTGATGGTGGGCATATAGACTCGGCCAAGCCGAATATAACATTCTCGCTTGTTTTTTTTTTTTTTTTGTATGAAAGCAGCTGAAGTTTTTTCACAAAAATTTTAATTTTTTAAATTTAACTATATGTATATGCGCACGATTTTTCAGAATATCAAAAAAGGAAATCATGTACTATATTTCAAAATAATATGAGAACAAACAACCGGTAACTGTTTAAGTTCCATTCCATTAAAGTTCAAAATTAGTGTGTTTTAGAACAATTAAAAAAAAAAAAAAAATCAGGAAAAAACAAAATTTTAAAATACTTAAAATGGATAGTTCCATTTATAAATTTTGTTTTAAGAAACATTTTATTTAAAAAAATTACATCCAAACTTTATGAATTATTATTATTTTATTTTATTTTCAACATTTAAAAAAATTTTAATTTTGTCACCTCAGTACAAAAAATAACTCATCCTAGACCATTTATTTTTTTGCTATTGATACATAATCTTGTCTCTTTATACCCTACACCACCATAGGTGGAGAGGGTATAATGCGTTTGTGCTGATGTTTGTAACACCCAAAAATATTGGTCTAAGACCCACCTTAATTTATACCAATCGACATAGAATCACTTTCTGAGTCGATTTAACGATGTCCGTCCGTCCGTCTGTCCGTCCATGTAAACCTTGTAATCAAACTACAGGTCGATATTTTGTGTCGCTTATTACACCAGAAGATGCCCAGCAGATAGCCAATTTAAATACTGTAATTACCTACCCAGCAAAAACGATCAAGAGCTTCCAAAAAAATAACAGTTTCACCACTTCAAAAGTAGAACAAAGTGCACATTTTAAACTTTTTTGGAAGTTCTTCCAAAAAAGTGAAAATAAATGAATTTTTATCGGGAAAAAAGGTTAATAATTTCTAAGCAAATTAAAATTTTACAAATTTTAAAGCATTTTGTATTATATTTTAATATGGTTAAAACAGAATTTTTGTTAAAAAAATTTTATAAAAATAGTTTTAAGGAAAGTACTTCAAAAGAAATGAACAAGAAGTATAAAAGAACTTCTGCAGCTTTTTTTCACCACTAAGTACTTTATTCCAATGACAACACAATGTTAAATTTAAGACCTTTTCAGCACTTTTGCAGTTCCTTTTTTGCTGGGTAAGTAAACAAACACATCATAACTTCTAATAGGTTTCTAGTATCATATTTTTTTTTTTTAAATTCCTATTGGGTTTTCAAATCTTCTTTCTACCGTGATTCAAGTGATGCAATATTAAACAACAAACCCAAAAACTATAGCAAGGAATGGTTAATCAAAAGCTGTGGAAGATGATAATGATGACGATGATAATTATTATATCTTGCAAGAACTTAATGCAGCTGCAATTTAAAGCGTAAGTGTATGTACGTACATACATATATTTTGAAAACACTTTAGAATAACTCAGTTTTATCACAAACACAATACTAGTTTGAAGAAAAACGTTTATTTTTTTCTATATTTATGAACGAAATTGCAGTAAGTGACAGCCAGTGAAGTATCGCCTGCCTAGTTGTGTTGCCCGGGATAAATGCCTGACAACTAAACCAGCCATGCATCTTCAGCTAAACGAATATATGATAGACATACAGACGGACATATAAAGAAATATATGCAGAATTTAAAACTATTTTGGTAGTTTATCAAACTGCCTAGCTGGCTGGATGTTGCTGCCTGCCAGCCTGCTTGCTAATCTAGATGACTAAATGATGGACTACATAGTTCCTAGTATGGTGTGTGTGTTTATGCTGTAAGAATATATTCCTCTTTAGAATATGCAAAAAACTAAGACAGGAAGCTTGTTTTGTCATAGTGGAATTAATATTATCATCATTAGAATGTATTGTATGTATGTATGTTTTTTTAACATTTGGTGACAATTGTGTGGTCATAATTTGTGAATGCTTGTAGACAAAATTTGTCATGATCACCAACTTTAATCAAAGGAATTTTCATTTAATTAAAGATATAAAATATTCAGGATTTTTTTTTTTAATTTGAGTTGTTTCGGGAAATTACATTTTATTCAAACTCAATAATGAATTTTCAATTATATTAAACCTAGAAACATGAAATTAAGTAAATTTAGTCCTATATGGATAAGAATTAGCAAGAGTGGAATTTGTGATACTTAAAGATACATGGTCCTGTGGGTAAGAATTCAAGAGGAGGGACTTTGTGGTACTTTTTGGTTCATCTAATGGTACTTTTTGAATTTTCTATAATTATGAACGAAGAAACATAAAATTAAGGACATGTTGTACTAAGATATTGAGAATCCATAAGAGATGACTTTGTGGTACTTTTTTTTCTTCCAATAGAACTTTTTGAATTTTCTATAATATTCAACCAAAAAACATGAAATTAAAGATATGTGGCCCTATTCGAGATATGCTTTAATATATAGTGCAACCTGTTTAATTTTACAAATCACAATTTATCGTGAGAACTAGAGACAATTCAAAACGAGATATAGTTAGTCAAGTTCGACCATATAATACCCTACGCCAAAGAGGTCATATATCATACCTGTGACCAAATGTGCATCGATACTTTTACGTTAATACTACCATTTATGTAAATTTATGCGCTTTAAGGTGACTCCCGAAAGTGGGTTTATATGGGAGCTATTATAAATTATGGTCTGAACCTCATAAAATTAGGCACTGTGATTTCTACTTATATAAAACATATTTATGTCGAATGTTAACTTGATATTGACATTTTTATGAGATTTATGCATGTTAAAGTGATTTTCGAAAGAGGGATTTATATGAGAGCTATGGTCAATTATGGACCGATCTTGATGAAATTTTTCTCATAGATTAACACTAATAAAAAACTACTTTGCACCAAATTTTATTAAACATTAAAATATTGCTACATTTAAGGTATTTATGATCGTTAAACATTTGTATGGGGTCTAGGTGAAATAATGGACCGATCGTAACCAATTTCAGTAGGCTTCGTCTTTGTGTCAAATTTCATCAAGATATCTTTAAAATTGCGACCTGTACTTTGTTCATAAGGTTTACATGGACAGACAGGCAGCCGACCAGACGCCAGACGGACGGACAGACATCGTTAAATCGACTCAGAAAGTGAGACTTAGTCGATTGGTATAATTTAAGGTAGGGGTCCGAAGATTCTTTCTGTGCGTTACAAACATCAGCATAAAAACTTATGCGTTTTTATGCTATGGTAGTGTGGATATAAAAAGAGGATTAGAGGCTTGGTACTTATTACTACCGTGTATCCGTATTAAATGAAAAACTCCGTGCCGTAGAAATTGTGTTTCCCAGTGTAATGGTTAAAAATTAAATTAATAAAATTAAAAAAAAGGAAATGCAAAATCAGTTTTCGATAGGATTTGGAGAGTAAATTTAGATTTTTTAAAACCGAAACTAAAATTAAAAAATATTACATTAAAAAAAGTCCCGTATTTCCTCTCCCTGATAGAAAAATCTGGGTCTGTTAAAATTTTTAGAATACAAATATATATACAAATCCACGCATCTCCGCTCTCTGATAGAAATATCAAAATCTGGCTTCGTTAGGATTTGTAAGACGAATAATTTTTAATAAGCCGACTTTCGTCGCCTGAGAGCTGCAGAAAACTGTGGAAAGAGAAAAAATTTTTATAAAATGACACATGAATCGGGATTATCCGGACGTTGATAGAAATTTCAAAATTTGGCTCCGTTTGGATTTTTGAGACAAAAAGTTTTATAAGTAAGCCAAATTTTAATTGTCTATGGTAAAAGAAGTCGAAAATGGCGATTAATTCAAGGAAAGGTGATATCAATAATTTAATGAGCATGTTTTATTTTTTATTGATTATTAGTTAATAAATTCAGTTTTACAATTTTAAGATTTTTTTTTTTTTTTTGCAGAATGGTAATGTCCGTCCCTCTATACCTTATAGTTAAATGGGTCGAAAATTATGCATAATTCAGGGAAAGGTGATATCTACACTTTGATGATCACGTTTAGATCACGTTTAATTTTTCTATTAATTAGTAAAAAAAAATATATTTTTAGAATTATAAGATGTTTTTTGGCTGAATGGTAATGTCCGTCCGTTTATACATTTGTGTTAAATGGGTCGAAAATGGCGGTTAATTTAAGAAAATGTGATATCCGAATCTTGATGATCATGTTTAATTTTTTCTATTTAATGGTTAGTAGAAAAATGCATTTTAAGAATTCTAAAATATTTTTTTACAAAATGTCAATGTCCGTCCGACCGTCTATACATTTGGGTTAAATAGGTCGAAAATGGTACTTAATTCAGGGAAAGATCATACCAATGCTTTAATATTTGGATTTAGTTTTTGTATTGGTCAAGAAGTAAAAAAATAATAAACTTTTGGAATTTTTAAGCTTTTTTTATAGAAATTTATTGTCTGTTCGTCTGTTTATTAAAAATTTTAAACTTGCCAATTTAAAATCGTTTATTTTTTAACTCAATAAAGATATTGACTTCAAATTTTCTTTATTCCATAGACAATTTTGTTCTTTAATAAACTGCAAGTAACATGACATAATATTCAATAACTTGGAAACGGTTGATCTTAGAGTTTTCATTATTTTTTTAATCATTTGATAATTTAGCACAGATCACAGAAATATATAATTTTTATGGTTCTAACCACTAATTATAAAATTTAATTTGATAATTTAGCAAATGATTGGAGATTTGATAGTTGCTTCAGTCACTTTTTCTTTGGAGATTTGATAGTTGCTTCAGTTACTTTTTTGGAACAGTGTGCACATCTTCAGTTAAAATCTTCAGTATTTTGGGACACCTTTCTTGTGCTCTTGAATTCGCTTTTCACAAGAGCTCAATATCTCTCCACTGGTCTAAGCTTTGGATAATTTTGAAAATTTACCTCTCTTGGTACTAAAACTATGTTATTGATTTGGTACCACTCCAGAGCTTTCTTACCGTAGTGACATGATACCAAATGGGTCCAAAAATATGTGGACACGTTGTGCTTTCTTAAGAAAAGAAGAAGTCTTTTTTGCAAATATTCCTTTATGCATATTTTGGTATTTATAGATCCGAATGTATCAAATGACTTTCCTGTTTTGCCGCAACTGCAAAAAGCTTGTCATACCATGAATTTTGTAAGAAATTTTTGCTGCTTTTGGGTCTTAAACTTATTTCCAACATTGCTTCGAGTATTAGCAACAAAAATTTTTGAGACACAAGCTGCGAAGATTCTGCCAGCACCTACGTTTCTTCGTCAATTATACAGCTTGAGTATTTTTGTATGAAATTTGGTTTTAAATTCCGAGTCCTATTTTTGGTTTGTAATTTTTTTTTTGCAGAATTCCAGTTTGGAATTTTTTGAACTTTATATGTTATCAACTTTCCCATTAGCTTTAAATTTTCGCACCAAATAGTCGAAGCACTGAGAAAACTGAGCTGATTTTCTACCAGATGTGTTTGGAGTTCCTTTCAATATGTCTTCAATTTTCTGGCCTTCCCAATTTTTTTTTCTTACCGAACTAGGTTTAACATCAATAGTCAAATTCTCCTGATACTGTTTAATAACATTAGAAACGGTTTTACGGACGACATTTAATTCTGTGGCCAATTATTTGTAAGACCTATTTGGATTTTTTGAAATTTTTTAATAACTTGTAGGAAGCAAATCTCTTTCGTCACTTATTTTGATGAAAATAAGGACAAATTAACATGGTTGTTATTAAAAATAATAACTTAAGTATTTTTCCATGTTAAAAAGTTATGAGGCAAAATGTGTGTTAAGATTTTTTCGATCTCACTCCTTCAAATATGATAATGTTGGGATATATATGGAAAAGACTTGAACAACATCTTGCAAAGTAGAAATTTCAAATGAATATATCTCGTAGAATATATAAGAGAAATAGTACATACAAGCATGTTTTTTAAAAAGTTTATAAAGGACTTTAAGATGAAATACAAATCTTGGAATTCGGGTAAGGAAAAAAATTCACAAGTGGTTAAACATTTTCTATGACATTAGTGTCCTATTAATACCCATAGCTCCGCTCCTGAAGCGTATATGGAATCCTGCTTCTAAACTCAAAGTTGTACTGTCCTCCGCTATGCCTATGAGAAATTTCTAATCATCCGATTAGAAGTTACAGAATTATTTGGATTCTGCTCTACTGTTTAATGTTTGATAAAGAAAAGAAAATGCCTGCAGGTAAGATGTTTGTATGAAATCTACTGGAGTTTTTTCGAAAAAAAAAATAATAAATAATAATTTCTTATTTTATTTTTCCTTTCCATAATATTAAAGCGGAAAATATGTACTATTTTTCAGAAAATCTTCAGAACAAATATCCTGTAACATTTTAAGTTACATTCCATGAAAATTTTAAATTAGTGTATTTTAGAAAAATTTTCAAAAAATAACAAAAAATATTAGAACAAAAAATAATTTAAAAATATTTAAAGAAAATTAAACTTAAATACCTGAAGTTGGTGGCTCCATTTTAAATTTTTACTTTAAAATACTTTTTATTGAAAATAAATACAATGAAAGTTGATAAAAATTTAAATTTTTAAACTTTTTCCTTATAAGAAAACAACACAACCTAGTTGAAAGATTTTAATTAATTTTGTCTATTTTTTACAACACCCAACTTCATAACTAAAATTTAAATTTCAAAATTCAATTAATAGCCACTTTTGACACATTTTACCATAACGTGCGTTATCTGGAAGCTTCAGGAAACTCTACACACAGAAAAAAGATTCTTTGTGGCAACCGAATTTTTAGCCAATCGAATTTGGTCGGTTCCAACAACTAACATACAATTCGATTGGAATTACTGAATATTTTTGGTACTCACAAATGTTTTTAAAAACGATTCAGTAAAAAAATAAAACTACAAAATTGCTATTGTGAATTAAAAATCAAATTATTTGACTTTTTATTTTAATAATATTTTTTTATATACAACGAAAATACAAAAAATTAAAAGCTTACAACAAATATGTAGATAGAAATCTTCATGAGAATTAATGGAGTATTATATTAAAATGGTCTTTAAACATTTTAAAGGAATAATTAAAGATTTCATGACCGCAGATATCATTGTTTATGTGAAAAACTAATGCATCTATATCACTGCAATGCCAGCATATTTCCAGTTACATCTACAAACAATGGATAATAGTGTCCTAAGCAAAAAGATAAAAGTAAATTAACAAAATCAAAAAGATAATTGTAAATTTAAAAGTTAATATGGGAAAATACTTACCAATTTATTGATTTTAAAAATGATATTGAATATGCTGCAGTTATCTTTACATGGATATAAAAAATATGTCACAGGACTTTGTAAGCTGCAACTTTTGAAAAAATATGCCATTTTAAATTAGCTTCTTGGGCATTACTATGTAGAACTTATTTCGTTTTAAATAAATTAAATTTTATTTTAATATAATTTTTTACAAAGAATGTCAAACATATTTTTGGTTTCTATTGGTTGGAAACACCGAATTTGAATTTGGAATATAATAGAACTATTGATACCTGCAACAGAATTTTTAGTTCAAATTTGAATGTTGTTCATACAAACAATATTATGATTGCAACTACCGATATATTTTTTCAGAATGTTCACATAATTCAGTAGTTCCTACCAAATTATATACATTTACTACAACCTTGACACATTGACACAGATAACCAATATTATTATAAAAGCAACTGTTATTTCATTATAATCATTATTTTACCTCCATTCATATTATAAATCTGTTCTATTCATATAATTTCAATAACTACAGTACAATTTAGGTTTATTTAATTAAAATTTAATGATTGTAATCGTTTTCTAACCATTCTTTTTTCTGTATGTAGAAATAGAAAAAATGCTAAGGAAGTTTTATATACAGATATGACAACAATTGCCGCAACACATTTATTCTTTATTATAATATCGGTTACTGGAACATTTTTAAAATCACTCTAACTCAAAATTATATTAAACATCATCTACAAGCAAACATTTATTTACTCTTAGCATTTTAAATATTTAAAATAGATAGAAAAAAATATAAATTATTTCTTAAAGGCAGTCATAAAACTGAAAAATTTACGATGTTGACGTTTTTAAGTACCAACAAAAAATTAAGGCACGTTTTAAAATGTTTATGGTTCCCAGTTCTATATTTTATACGGCTCATGAAAAATTAACATTTTAAATAAACTTTTTACGTCATGCCTAAATATTTTGCGGTAATCTTAAGTAAGCACCTGTCAATCCTAATCTAATTTAAACAAATTTGTCAGGTCACTCACTGTTTAGCTTTGATTGACGTCACTTACCTTTAACACTTTTCTAAATGATATTAATGCAGAGGTTAATATTCATATGTTTAAATGGATTTGATAGGATTTTCATTATTTTTATGTTTTAATTTTAAAAACATGTGCATAATTAAATAAGGTTTACCTCATTTTTTTAATATATAGATAGAATATGGATCTGTAATATAAAGGAATATTGAATTGTTAATTAATTTTGTAATTTATATTCATTTACGGTATTTTTGTTAAAGCTCATTAGGTGTCTTGTAATATTTACAAAATTTTAAAACCTAATATTTCTCATTTTAATTAAATGGACAAAATCTGTATTTTAATAATTTTTCTATAACACTTCATATATAAAATCTTTGGTACAATTGAATTAAATTGTCATAAACAATATTAACATTTAGACGGTGTTATGGTGAAAGATTTATTAACTAAATAAACATAATTTAATAATCATAATATTATTATAATAAACATATTTTTATTAATAAGCTAAAAATTATGATAACAAGTTATTAAGTAGCAAAAGAATTTGACAACCATATACCTGTAAACCATATACAAATAAAGGGTGGAGTTCAATTATTTATAACCTAGTTTTTATGTAAATTACTGAAATTAATAAAGATTTGTCATGAAGCCTAAATAAAAATCTTAATAAATGTTTAACAAATTTAAATTTTAATAAACTTGTTAAACTATTTTAAAATATACTTAACATAACAAGTTCCTCTTATAAAAATTTCATAATCAAATTTATTCAGTTTATAAATTTTTAGAAAATTTATCTATTTTTCGTTTCATAATTATCAAATCTACAACAAATATCTGTCTATTATATTGGCAAACACACCTTTTTTCCTGTTTCCTTTTTGTGTTCAACACTTGCACAAAAATCACAAAATAAAAATCTACATCTTCACTTATTCCCACGCTTTAGCATCCTGTTAAACTACTATAAACACACATACGAACAAAAGATCTCAAAAAGACATCCTTAACAAACGCTGAGCATGCGTATTAAATAAATCCTTACGCCCTTGTAAAAATCATATTTCGTTCAATGAGCTTAACAAAAGGACTCCACGTATGTATCTGTGCACAGGCTTAGCTCAAATCTATGACATTTCATTGTCAGTTTGTAGAAACTGAAATGATTTAATAAGGAAAGTAAACATTATTGCAATAAAAGTAAACACTAGACAGACAAACATATCAAATTGCAAAGTAGTTTCAATTTACAATAGAAAAGGTTTTTTTTTTTTTTTTTGCCCATAAAAAGGACAGTTTGCAAATACTATTAAGGGAAAAACAAACAATAAATAATTTGCAAAACTATAAGAGATCTATTTTCTATTAAAACTAAAACAAAAATAATCTCTATAATTTTTCTAACAACACGTAGCTATGTCTGGCTTTGAAGAGATTATCTTAGACATGAGGAAAAATTGCATAAAATTTCTTCCATCTTAACTTAGTTACGTTTTGAAAATTATAATCCCATTTTCATTACATTATCATTTATTTCCCATCAAGGCTACTTTAAAAAGTAAGAGTTGTCCTTATTCTAATGGCTACCTGTGGGTCATTTTATTATCACCATGACCTTTACTTTTATGCTTAAGAAATGTCATTGTTATCTTTAGTTTTATCTTTAAATGTCTATTTGGGTAGATGAAAAGTGTGTCAATTATCTTAATTAAAATTGGTTTAAAAAAGGTTCATTACGATAACAAAATTTACAGAATAAGAAAAAGTGAAAGCTAAAAGAAAATGTATTTAAGGAAATGTTAATTAAGTAATTAAGAAAATTCAATGACGATTTTTTCAATAATCCTATTGAATTCTACGATATGAAAAATGTTTCTTTAGAGATGAAAGTAGTAAATGTTTTTTGAGGCCAAAGGTAACATTCCCTTATTAAAAATGTGATCAGAATAAGGCTTTAAGCCATTGGCACTGTACCGAACAATTTTTTTTTTTCAGATTACTAAGTTTTATAGTTTTATATTAAAAAGAAAAAAATCATAAGTAAAAAATTTAATTTTTAAATTTTGCCTATAAAGTAATTTATTTACAGCTAATATTATTATTAAACTATACCTGAGACTTTAAAAAAGCCTTTTTCTCTTAGGTATCTCAAACAAACACAGACTCTTTGTGTTTTTTGGTTAGAATAGAACCCTTTTTCTCTGAATTTTTGGACTTTCAATCCCTATCGAAACCAAATTCTAAGTTTGTTCTGATATTTTCAAAGTATTGAAAATATTTCTAGTATCCTATACGAAATTGGATATGAAAATTATTTGGACAAATGTTTAATACTTTAAGTAAATTACTTCTACAGATATGTAAAAATTAATATTTTCCTTATATGGAGGCTACCTCTCCCACTGTCCCCATCCATCCACTCAATACAATATGATTAAAAAAAGTTTCCACAGAATTTTACAACTCTTTATTTATTAAGAATATTTGTGTTGTGGGGGGGGGGGTATCATTTCTCAAGGTCCTACCCATCCCATTTATATCTAAACAAACGGAGGTTGTTGAGAAAAATAAAAAGAATGTTAAAACTTTTGGCGTAATAGTTCTTAACAAATACGATATGTAATATTTTCGAGGTATGGGGGTACCATTTTCCCTGGTCCTATCCATTCCATTTTCATTTTAAAATTTGTGGTTGGATTAGAAAGACATTCCCGCAAAATTGTAAGACTTTTGCGTTAATAGTATTAAAATTATCCGACAATTAATATTTTCTTAGTATGGGGGCTATCACTCACCCTAGACCTACCCGCCCCATTTTCATCTGATTTATATACATCAAAAATAAAATTATTTCCACAAAATCTCAGGACTTTATAATAGTTCTGGAGTTATGTGATAATAAATGTTTACTTTTTATGGAAGCTACCATTCCTCCAGCCCCTATCGAAAAATAAAGTAGGATATTTTACTTTCGGGTATTACAGAATAATACTGTGAAAATTTCAAGAAAATAAACAACCACAGTTTTATACCTTTTACCTTATACTTCATACTTTATACTTTTTTACTTAATACTTTATATTAATACTTTATACATTATACTTTACACTTTCACTTTATACTTTACACTTTATACTTTACACTTTATACTTTACACTTCATACTTTATACGTTATACTTTATATTTTACACTTTATACTTTATACTTCATACTTTATACTTTACACTTCACACTTTACACTTTACACTTTTTACTTTACACTTTTTACTTTACACTCCAAAAAAATCTCCAGTATTAAACTCTTGGACCTGCCAACTTATCAAATTTATTAAAACTTAACTATAACTGTCATTTTGTCATTTTTTTTTTTTTTGTTTGGTTCGTAAAAATATTTGGTGTTCACATTAGGCAAATAAATTTTTTTGTAGAAAACGTCAAATATTAGTGAAATGTGAACTTAGCTTAATATTAGGATTGAACTCTGAGTTAAAATTTGATAAGTTTAATAAGAAACCTATGCACAGTGGGAGAAATGGCTAATCTAGCGGCACTTTGTTAATAACTTCAAAAACATAAAAAATAGTGAATGATTTTAATTTTTTTTTTTTTTTTGTAAATTTAAATATATTTAAATATAACCAATTCATTAAATTTTAAAATTTGTTGTTTCTTTTAAGTTTTTCTTGTGGTCCTATGTAAAATATAAAAAAATTAAAAATGTTAGAATAATTTTTTTATTACATAAGTAAATTAAAAAAAAAAAAATTGGTTTTTCTTTATATTTTTTACGGTTTACAATAAAATAAAAAAAAAATTAAAATAAAAAACTATTCAGAGTCAGAGCTTTCAGAATTAAGGCTATCAGGTAGGTAATTTTTATTTAAAAGAAGCTGATTGAGCTCATCATCTATTTTAATGTGTTTTTTTTTTTTTTTTTTTTGGAATATTTCGAGGTGTTTTTAGATTTAGATGTAATAAAAGGATCCGATGAAACCAACAGAGCGTGCATTAAGTCTTTCATTGTATGCAGTCTCGAGTCTTTTTGAGAGTGGTACAGCCTATTATTGCGAAAATCTTTATTCCTTGCCTCAAGTGCCTCTTCTGACATCACTCCTATTGGTAGCGAAACTTTTTCAATAATATCTGCTCCATGTATTAATATTTTATGTACAGATGGGGGCATATAAAACTATGGGTATTCGGAAACAAATATTTTTGCTGTTTCCCATACGTATATACGAAAAGCCTCTACGTTAACTTCATACCCACATGCCATTGTACGCAATATTAAACCAAACCTTTTTATAAGTTCCTCTTGTACGCTAGTTATTATAGAGGCCAAAGTTGGCTGCTGGAAAAAAATTCTGGCGGTATTTCCAGTGTTTGTATTTCCCGAACTTGTAGTTGGAATGTCCACCAATATACCCATTTTTTCTTTAAGTTCAAGTTGAATTTTTCTTTTTATTTGTTGAGCATTTTTATCGGTATTCTGTAGGCGATATGAATAATACACTTGAAGCACCTTATCCAAGCATGAAGTTTCGACAATTCATATTCGTATAAGTTGTTTTGTGGCTGCCTCAACTGAACTAAATGTAAATTGTTCATCAATTTTGGTGTCGCCCCACAAATTCCACAAGCCAATGATGATGACTCCGCTACGGTATTAAAAACTTTTCCATCGATCATGGTCAAATGAAATTCGTGTCTTACTTACTATATTTTGTCGGCAGAATTTGTGCAATTTCTCTATTTATATTTTCTATCTCAGCCCTAACTAAATCCACTGACTCTTTTTCAAAAATTATTTTAATGGGTCTGCAGAACCGAGTAGAAAACGGGCGGTTATTTTGCCACAGTAATGCGGTTGTTTTTTTTTTTAATTTGTAAAGGAACAACACATATAGCAAATAAATGCTCATCAATTGTTCCAGTATCAGAAACACTGAAACGTTGACGGTAATTAGAGTGACCACTGCTACCGTCACAGCTGAACGTTCAGTTAAGTGTATGTCGCTGGAGCAACACTCCGTTTTAGTTTTAGCCAAAGTATCGTAGCTTGGATAAATATTGTAGTTTTGTTTTTTGGCACCATATTGCATTAGTGTGTATGAACTTTTTGATTATCCACCATCTATATAAGCTTCCTCAGATGTATACGGAATAGGAGTTTTTGGTTCAGAGTTTACAGATTTAAGCATTTTTGGAGCTATCGCAGATTATGAACATAACTTTGAAACAACCTGTGTCATGCTTGTACACTCTGAAAATGTTTTTGTTATGTTGGCCATGGCTGCCTAAGGGAAAATAATGTCTTCATCCAACCATTTCTTATTTCGCTCTTCGAACACTGCAAAAACCCTGTGACTTTCCTTCCACTTGTTTATAAGTTTGGTAATAAAATTTCTTAATTGTTTTTAAATTTTGTGGTATCGTTCTTCGCTATATTTCGAGCGATCAATAACTTTAGAAAATACATGATTTTCAACCATTAGAAATTTGTTTGTTGGCACTGGTTCACTATGCCATATTAAATAAAGAGTGCGTTAAGATTCTGCCATTGTAACTTAAAAACGAAAAAAATCTAAAACTTGCAAAAACTTGCAGCCTATTTTTTAACTTGACATAGATAACAACCCATTTAAATAAACTATACAAACAGTGAACCAAATCCGGTCGAATCCACCCTACTTTTATTCCACACAAAATTGGACTACGTATATAAAAACACTC